>CM060397.1:162373958-162662626 GCA_030545235.1 Helianthus tuberosus
ATATGCTAGGAATATGCTTGGAATATGCTAGGAATATTCTATATGGAAAATCCTATAAATACCCAACCCTTTCAACCCCAAAAACCCACACCTTTGAAATCTGAATTTGCTCTCTAAGTTGTTGTGTTTAACACTTCATACCTGAGAGTATTCGGATTCTAACCTTCCATTCTTGGACCCTTTGTAAGTGTTCCTTCGTTCTTTTATTCTTTTAGCGTTAAAGTCAAACTTTGTTTGACTTCCTGCGTTGACCAGTTTATGGTCAATGCGAAGTTCGTTTGAACTTCATAATGTGAGCGTAATCACGATGGTTATAGTCCCTAGTGACTATACCTACTGATTACCACGTTATCTAGGCTCAGTGACGAGTCGTAGTTTCGGCCAAAATACGTGTTATTGCGTATTTTGTAACCAAACTACTCGTGGGTATCAAAACCGTTTGTTTTGATACCAAACTTGTTTTCTAAACTTAGGTAAGCATGTTTTAACATGCTTAGCTCATCACTTTTAGTTTAGTGCTTATATAGGGTCGTAAGGTAAGCGATCTAAACAATCGCTTATACTTTCGAACCCGGCCCGTTTGGCCGATCATTAGGATCCGACCAAACACGTTAGGTGACCATAGTTGTATAGGGAATAACCTTTCGAGGTTATACCTTATGGCCACGACGTTTATTTAGTTGTATGATAGGTAGTTTATATGCCTTAGGTAAATTACCAAAATGCCCTTTTTACGCCAAAATTCATTTTGAACATATGTAACATAACTTTTGACATCTAAACTGATTTGGCTACAATATTAGACAAGTTAAGGCATATTTTACTTATCATAGGGTTAGTTAAGCAGCCTGAACGCGTTTCACGCGAATGACGCGTTAAAGTAGCTTAAGCTACCTAAACGGGTCATAATGGGTCGTAAGCACTTAGGTTAGGTTTCATTTAGTATGTAGGCTTTGATAAACCATACTACATGAGTTCCCATACTCATTTGGTTTACGAGCCCTCATTCTATCCGATCCTCCGATATAGGTCCGGTTTATTAACATAGTTACCTATACTAGGTGCCGTTTGATATCCGTGATCTCTAGCATTGTTTGATTGTTACTCAAGGACTACTAAGCAATCTCAAGTGAGTACATAGACCCCTCTTTTACCGTTTTCAAACTGTTTTAGGGTGAAACACGTGTGCCTACTTGTTACTTTCATGCTTTCCATGTTTTCACATCATATACTTGCTATGTTCACTAGTACATTTATAGTACATGATTTACATTACATTGTTTTGCTATGTATGTCCATTGTGTGCATACTTAGTACATTGTTTTACATTACATTTCATGCTATGTATGTCCATTGTGTGCATACTTAGTACATTGTTTTACATTACATTTCATGCTATGTATGTCCATTGTGTGCATACTTAGTACATTGTTTTACATTACACTTCATGCTATGTATGCCCATTGTGTGCATACTTAGTACATTGTTTTACATTACACTTCATGCTATGTATGCCCATTGTGTGCATACTTAGTACATTGTTTTACATTACACTTCATGCTATGTATGCCCATTGTGTGCATACTTAGTACATCGTTTTACATTACATTTCATGCTCATCCAGCATATGAACACTTTATGTTACATTATGTGAACCATTTGTATCTATTGAACCATGTGAACCATTTGACAACAGACATTTGACTATACCTAAACATTTCTACAATTGTTAAACATTACATCTTGATGGTTTGGTTTGGGTAAGTGATTTAAGTAACGAGGCGTGTGTAATATGATACAAGCATGGTGGATACGCCGCTGGTACTTCCTATATATAAGTGTTTGTATGGTATTACATATCGTAGCGTTATTTGAATCATTTCAATTTAAGACATATAACTTTTTATACAAATAACATACTTTTCACAAGACATTGTTTTACAAACAACTTATCTTATACAAACTCATTTTACATGGTTATTCATTTAACCATACATTATTCTCTTATTTATACATATCATCTGAACTTATTGTTTTTCAAATGATTTACAAAACAAATCAATTTACAAGGTTCATGACTAAACTTTATTAAACAACTCTTTCTAAAGTTACAAGTCATGAAACCTATTTTCACAAAACCTATGTATCTCACAGGCATTTTGATGCTGACGTACCTATTTTCACATGTGTTTTCAGGAGTTGATGCATAGGACTTATCGAGACATACTTAGGCGGGCCTGTGCCTTAGTAACTTAAAACGAGACAAGAACTAGTTAATTTATGTTATGTACTCTTTATTTCTTGTTTAAAGACAATGTAACTCGCTTGTTTGATGAATAAAACGAAACTTTAATTTCCATGGTTGTGAAACATTAATTCTGTTACAACACTCCCCGACGTTTCCGCCACGTTTCGTTGTTTTACGTGGTCGGGGTGTGACAGAAAAGATGGTATCAGAGCCAATGGTTATAGGGAATTAGGTTATTAGTAATACTTTGACCTAGTCTATAACCTTCCTAGGACCCTAACGCGAGTTTACTTGCGTTTAGTCATAAAACAATACCGTCACCTATCCTTAGGCGACGACCACAACAAGGACATAAATTTCAAAACCGCTTTGAAGACTAATCAATAGTTCTAGGATGATTGATTACTAGGTTTTGAACCCTCTGTTATAAGGTTTTGAACCCCTTTGAATTTTCAAACTCTCGTCAAAGTTTTTGGTCCTAAATAGTGTGAACACGTGCAAACTGGAAGAGTGAATGCCTGTACCCTGAGTTTTCTGTCTAAGGCTAGAGTGTTCGTACAAATCCACATAATCGGACCAGTCACTCTTACCTGGGAACTCTTGGGGTGAGTGTCCACTTATAGGCGAGCATGTCTTCGCGATACATTATAAGGATCTATTTGCTTTGATTCAGCCTTTGTGTGTCGTTTGTTGCTTCGTGGTTCAAACAAATGTCCATCACCCATGATTTTGGTCGGTAATTGTAACATCCTATTCTTACCCAATGCCATTTCATTTGTTTTCTCTCTTGTTTCCCCTTTTAGAATGCCTCCACGACGCGTAAATCAGGTATCTATTGAAGAGCTGGCAACTATCATTACACAGCAAATGACTGCTGCAATCCCGAACATCGTCACTCAATGTAACCAAGCTCTCAACAACAATAATGCCCCCTGCAACTTCAAGACGTTCAACCCAGCTAAGCCATCAAAGTTTTCCGGGTCTCAAGGAGCGACTGCACTTCTGCAATGGTTCGAGAGTCTAGAGAGCACCTTCAGACATGTTCAATGTCCAAACGAGCGAAAGGTAGATTTCGCATCTAGTGTCTTTGAGAAACGAGCTTTGACGTAGTGGAATGGTGTGATGAGAGATAGAGGTGCCGAGGTGGCACTGGCCCAAACGTGGGAAGAGCTTCTAGCACTGATGATGAAGGAATTCTGTCCTCGTCATGAGATCAGAGCCTTGGAAAGGGAATTCGACGATCTTAAGCAAGACAGCGGTGAACATCGAGCATACACTGATCGATATGAGGAGCTGAGCCTGTTGTGTCCTACCATGGTTACGCCTTTGGATAAGGCGATCGAAAAATACATTGATGGTCTCCCTGACTCAATACAAGACATTGTGACTGGTAGCAACCCTATTACAGTTAGACAGGCCATTGAGCTAGCTGCAACCTTGACTGAATCTCAGATCAGAAAGGGCAAACTTTTTTGGAAAGGCGACAAGAAACAAGCAGCTAATGTTCAGGAGGAAACCAAGGAAAGCAAAACCGAACCTTCTAAGAAGCGTAAGGCTTCGCAGAATTGTACGATTGCTGCTCAACCCAACCAAAACACCCGCAACCAACCAACTCAACCTCCTGCAAGGAAACCTTATGCCGGTACTGCACCGATATGCAATAAATGTAATGCACACCACTTAGCTCACCTACAGTGTCGTTTATGTGCATCATGTGGGCGACTCGGTCACCTGGTAAATGCTTGTCGATTTACCCCAAACCAAGGTGGTCCAAACCAACCTCAAGTAAATCCTGCTCAAGCTCGTTGTCCACCAGGTCCTTGCTTCAACTGTGGCGAGATGGGCCATTTCCGAAGAAATTGCCCAAAGATTGCTAATGCGAATCCAGCGCAGGGATGAGCATCGGACCAACTAGAAGACAATGTTGTTTAGAAATAATCAAGCCTTATGTATTATTTTCTTTTGCTGTCAAGGTCCATGAAACAGTTGTTGTTGTTTATAAATAAATATTTTTATTTTACATTGCAATGTACAAATGTGATGGCATGTATAAACAACGTATCCCCTACAATACCGACAATCAAGGAATCGTATTCCTTGAAAAGCAAACTACCCCCCAAAATTTTTCTATTTTATGATCTCTTGCGTTTTCCACGAAATTCCTAAGTACCCGTTTCTTCCAAGGAAACGAAGTACAAGGCGCAAGTTACAACAATGGACGAATACCCAAAGTACCACTATAAATCCTTAATAGGCTACCTAAGGGAATTTCCATAAATCCTAAAAATGTTGTGTTCCTTAATTCGAATATTACGTTTCTTTGAAAACAAAATCGAATTTTTGGTAGATCATTCTATCTTTATAGATAGATTCTTGAAAATGATTAAAGTGCCAAATGAAATCCACGGATTGGATTCCTGACGTGCTTTAAGTATCCGCGTCCAAAGATAACAAATTAAAGGCTAAATTAAACAATTATGTGATTATGTGTTCCCTTTTTGTGTTTTTGTATGATCCAATTTTTTTTTATCAAAATCCTTGTAGAATCTTCCATATCTTTGTATAAGGGATTCGTAGTAGGATATCCAAAGGTACTATCTTAAATCCTTAATGGACTTCTACGTTGTAGTTAAGTCCCTTGGATTATAAAGTACTATTCCAAAATTTAAAGACATCCTCCGTCGATGTAGTTAAATATTCCTCTTGGGTAGTTTAGTTAAAGAGATTGGTTCGACAATCTAGTTAAATATATCATGTGTTGATATAGTTAAAGAGGCCCTCTGGTGGTCTAGTTAAAGAGATCCTTCGTCGATCTAAGTTAAAGAGATTGGTTCGACAATCTAGTTAAATATATCATGCGTTGATATAGTTAAAGAGGCCCTCTAGTGGTCTAGTTAAAGAGATCCTTCGTTGACCTAGTTAAATAGATTGGTTCGACAATCTAGTTAAAGATATCATGTGTTTATGTAGTTAAATAGGCCCTCGGGTGGTCTAGTTCAAGAGATTGTTCGTTGATCTAATCCTTTGATGACCTAGTTAAAGAGGCTCTATTGCAGTCAAGTAAATCACCACAGGATTATTCGTTTGATTTTTTTCCCCATACGCATTATGAAATGAACTGTGCGGACTGTGCAAGGAATTACGTAATTATGGAGGCCTACATAATTATGGAATTCAGTGCACAGAAACCACAGGAAGTTTTGTCATGTGTTAAGACCTATAGTGACAAGAGTAATGATACGGGAGAAGTCTTGGACTTTGACCGATGTCATTTTATCTTACACTTCCCAATCATGAATTCAAGTTTCCTATGATAAGTCTTCATGGGAAACGTTCTCCTATCCATAGTTTGAAACTCCATGTTTTGCTGCTACAAGGACTTCACTTTGAGGGATTGACAATTTCGCTAAGAACCCTATCATGGCCCAGAGTTCTACTTAGGGATCAAGGGGATCATTCAGAGCGAAAACATCACCGTCGTCCTCACAAGTTTCTCCTAAAATTAAATTTCGGGACGAAATTTTCTAAAGTAGGGGAGAGTGTGACACCTGTGTCACTTCAACCATCAAACAAATGCCAAACCAATGAAATATTGTATTTCATACTTGGGATTTGTAAAAATATGTGTATCGTTTGCACATATAAACTCTTGTTCGATTTCAAGCTTTAAATCGCTTTCTGGAGGGTTATACGCGCTCTGATGCGTAGATATAACCAGTTTAATGCAACGAACACTCCGGAATAGTGAAATAGGCTTAAAATACCTTAAATAACCTTTACATAACTTAGATGTAAGTTTTGGAAGGTTTGGTGTGGTGAAATCAAGTTTATTCGCTTACAGGGACTAAATTTGACAAACTACGAAAGTATTCCAATTTGAACTGTAACAGACATTCCGGAACATAACCATAAGTTAAACACACCTTAAATATCCTTTACATAGCTTAGAAATAGGCTTTGAGGGGTTCGGTGTGCTAAAATAAACTTTTGGGTCATTCAGGGACTAAAAGCGTCAAAAAGTGCACAAGTTTGCACTTTCGCGCATAACATACGTTCTGAATACATCTGGATATCCAAAAATTTATGTAAGCACTAAAATATTTTATTTTAGTGTTTGGCATAAGAAAAATCCATTCGTCGCGCAATTTGGATCGTTTTTCGCGCCTATGCGCATTCCGTCGTAATTAACCGAACATTGCGATCGTACGATCAAACGAACGTTGGTGACCGACCGGATAATATTTAAATCCCACAAATATTCTGTTATGATTAAAATCTTATTTTAATCAGGTCCGTGTTGAAAAATAAATTAAAACGCCTAAAAACGTTATTTTTCAAAGTTTAAGCGCGTACCGTGTGTTTCTGCGCAACACAGTGCTTCTACTGCAAAACGCAGACAACACAGCCAGTCCTGGCAACTGAAATTTATTTCAGTAATATCTTGGCGAGTTTATTTTTATAGAGTAATAAAAATAATTTAGAACGCCATAAACCGAGATTTAAACGCTAGATAAAATACCCGGTACCCAGTTAAATACCCGTTTTAGCCATATGCCAGGAATATGCTAAGGTATATGCTAAGGAATATGCCAGGAATATGCTTGGAATATGTTAGGAATATGCTTGGAATATGCTTGGAATATGCTAAGGAATATGCTAGGAATATGCTTGGAATATGCTAGGAATATGCTTGGAATATGCTAGGAATATTCTATATGGAAAATCCTATAAATACCCAACCCTTTCAACCCCAAAAACCCACACTTTTGAAATCTGAATTTGCTCTCTAAGTTGTTGAGTTTAACACTTCATACCTGAGAGTATTCGGATTCAAACCTTCCATTCTTGGACCCTTTGTAAGTGTTCCTTCGTTCTTTTATTCTTTTAGCGTTAAAGTCAAACTTTGTTTGACTTCCTGCGTTGACCAGTTTATGGTCAATGCGAAGTTCGTTTGAACTTCATAACGTGAGCGTAATCACGATGGTTATAGTCCCTAGTGACTATACCTACTGATTACCACGTTATCTAGGCTCAGCGACGAGTCGTAGTTTCGGCCAAAATACGTGTTATTGCGTATTTTGTAACCAAACTACTTGTGGGTATCAAAACCGTTTGTTTTGATACCAAACCTGTTTTCTAAACTTAGTTAAGCATGTTTTAACATGCTTAGCTCGTCACTTTTAGTTTAGTGATTATATAGGGTCGTAAGGTAAACGATCTAAACAATCGCTTATACTTTCAAACCCGACCCGTTTGGCCGATCTTTAGGATCCGACCAAACAAATTAGGTGACCATAGTTGTATAGGGAATAACCTTTCGAGGTTATACCTTTTGGTCACGACATTTATTTAGTTGTATGATAGGTAGTTTATATGCCTTAGGTAAATTACCAAAATGCCCTTTTTACGCCAAAATTCATTTTGAACATATGTAACATAACTTTTGACATCTAAACTGATTTGGCAACAATATTAGACAAGTTAAGGTATATTTTACTTATCATAGGGCTAGTTAAGCAGCCTGAACGCGTTTCACGCGAATGACGCATTAAAGTAGCTTAAGCTACCTAAACGGGTCATAATGGGTCGTAAGCACTTAGGTTAGGTTTCATTTAGTATGTAGGCTTTGATAAACCATACTACATGAGTTCCCATACTCATTTGGTTTACGAGCCCTCATTCTATCCGATCCTCCGATATAGGTCCGGTTTATTAACATAGTTACCTATACTAGGTACCGTTTGATATCCGTGATCTCTAGCATTGTTTGGTTGTTACTCAAGGACTACTAAGCAATCTCAAGTGAGTACATAGACCCCTCTTTTACCGTTTTCAAACTGTTTTGGTGTGAAACACATGTGCCTACTTGTTACTTTCATGCTTTCCATGTTTTCACATCATATACTTGCTATGTTCACTAGTACATTTATAGTACAAGATTTACATTACATTGTTTTGCTATGTATGTCCATTGTGTGCATACTTAGTACATTGTTTTACATTACATTTCATGCTATGTATGTCCATTGTGTGCATACTTAGTACATTGTTTTACATTACATTTCATGCTATGTATGTCCATTGTGTGCATACTTAGTACATTGTTTTACATTACATTTCATGTTATGTATGTCCATTGTGTGCATATGTAACACCCTTATTATTATTTTACGATTTTCGTATAATTTACGAAAATATACGGGTAATTAGAATTTCAATACATTGAAAATACGGGTTTCATTAAACTTTATTTACAGAATTAAAACTATACAAAATAACATGTTTGTGTTCGTCATTTAACAAAACAATGATACATAGTGCGGAAGCTTATTTCTTGATCGTGTTCGGTTCTTCGTTGTGCTTGATCGTCCGCCGGTGCTAAAATAATACCTGAAACTCATAAAACATGAGTTGGATTAGTCATACGTAACTTAGAACGTATTTAAACGAGTCCGGGAAGCGAAACTGATTAAAATAAAAAAAATTCGCCAAAACAGGGCTCCGTCGCGCCACGCGACGGCGCCACGTTGCTCCCTCGCGCCACGCGGGGGAGACCAGTTTCCAGCAGGCTACAACTCAGTTCAGCTATGCCAATTTTTACGGAAACGGCCATAACTTCTTCGTTATTGATCCGTTTTACCCGATTCTTTTTCCTACGCGTCCGTAATTTAATCCTCCATCTTAAGGAGTTAAAATCCTACATCCAACATAAGAAATTTTGAGACTTCTAAGCCTTTGACTCGTTACCTTTTTACCGAATTTTAACCCGTTTATGCATTTTATCAAACAAACGTATTTGTTTGATTCCTATATCACATACACTTCTTCAAATTAATGTTACCTACCATATTAGGTTCTAATCATAGGTTTATTACACAATTTAAACCCATTTTCGCTCGTATGCTTATTTTGACCCGTTAAGGGTATTTAAGCACTTTCGAGCCTAAAATCGCTTTCATTTGTATCTAACTTTATATTTTCACATTTCTTACCAAGTAGTATTCCACCACAACTATATTTGTGGTGGATTTAATATGGAGATACATATATTCCGAGTTTTATCCCTCGGACTATCATTTTACGGCAAAGACCCATATTGAGTCATTTGACCCAAGATTTACCCTTTTCATTCTTTATACTTATTCAAAGTATTTGCTTGATCATATAACTTGTTTTTAAACGACTCTTAAGGTTCATTTACTCGATTTTGCTTACGAGGGCGTTTTGGTCATCTTAAACCCTTTCTTTACAACAAAGGACTTTTCATGTCGTAATTGACCAAAATTCCACTTTTTAAACTAGGATCTTGTTTAAATAGCCATCATGTTTTTAAAACACAATGAAAATAACTTAAATCATTCAGTTTACTTAAAACATAACCCAATGTCCATTTTAACTTGTTTAGCCCTCATTGAACTTCAAGTTCTAATGATGATTTGACCAATTATACATACCTGGCTCGAATCAATATATTGACCCGTTTTGATACCTTGCCTTAGTAGCCGCTTAGTAATAGCGATGACAACATTCAATCGATATTTATTCCTGTAATCATGCAATTCGACAAAACATTAGCCGATATTGTCAAAGGGTGATATTTTCACCTTTTGACCCGTTTGGTCTATATGGCCATTTACTTTTGCGAGATGGATTTATTATCATCTCGTCTACATAACTTGTACCGGTTTACACCATACGGTCAATTTACTTATAAATTTATTTCTTGATTATTTTGACCCCTTTATATCTTACGCCATAACGTGTCCTTCAAAACTAACGGTTATCGTCAACGAGTGACTACATTGCCGTTTTACCCTTATTAATTGTATTGATTTACCTTATAAGGTAAATCACTCAAAACTCGTTATTTGTTAGTCATTACATGACTAAATGACCTTATTAGCTCTTTTTAACCATTCAACATGGTTTTTCATTATTGTCTTTTGTTTCAAACCTCGCACGTCAGGTCGAAACATCATAAGTCAAAATGTGACTTTTGATTATTCAAAATCTATAAAACCAATAGATATCAAATAAAAGGTGTAAGTTTTAACTTACCTCGCATCCCGAATACGCCTTTCTTCTCACTTGATTCGTTTGACCCGCTCACTCATCAAGCTTCCACCTAGCTCGTTAAGCGCCAACTATCATTCATTATTCACAAGGTTGTTAGATTAGCCATCACAAATCATGACTTTCACACCTTATGATTCTTTGACTATTTTTCTCTTTAAACTCAATCATAATTCACGAGTTTAATTCTTGTGTCAAGACTCACTTCTAATCAATTATGAACTCTTAACAAAATCCCTATTTTGTTCAAGTAGTTCATTCATACGAGTTAGTATGGCGTTTATAAACACCAATGTAACATTAATTTCTTCAAATCAACTAAACCCATTTCATAGCAATTATGATTTATGTACCCAAGCACCTAATTTGTTTAAGTACCTTGTTTCTACTATCAACTATGATGATTTCTAGCATAAACATATCATCATCTTCACTACAAAATCAAAACCCACTTAGCACATAGTAGGGTAATTATCAAATCCCTAGTTTTGACAACAATTCATCAAGTTTTCTACTAGGGTTTGTTTCTAAACTAAGATATAATCACAATAACACTCATAGATTCAACATTCATTCCAGAATTTCGATTTTTGATTGTTCATCATAATCTCAAAGTATCACCAAATCGTAAAATTCGACATACCTTGTAATCCCCATGACTAGGTGATCATGAATTCGTGTTCATGCATCTGATTTGAGCTAGTTCTGCCCTTCAATTTGGTGAGATTGAGATGAGTTAGGGTTTGAGCCCCTGGCTCTTCTCCTGATCGATTTCACACATACACACACATTAGTGTGTGTGTAGTGTTTTAATTAAATAAAATCAAGTTTTAATTCCTCCTCTTTTAGCCCCTCTAGTTTGTAACCTTATAATAAGGGTTATTACCCAAGTTTCCTTCTTTATTTTAAGGCATGTATTTAACTAGGTTATTATTCCTAGTTACTTGGTAGGTCCGGGGAAGTTATGACCCGTTTTATTTTTAAGTCCCGTTAATTTGGACCTTTCTTAACTTTATTTTCTCAAGCATTTATTCCCCCTTTTTGATTAATATTAGGTTTATTTATTTAAATCCTAATATTTACCGGGTTAAATTTTACCACTAACGGCATTTTACCCGTCCTTCACTATTAACGAGGTTTGATTACTAAACCCGTTTTCGGGGTGTTACAGCATACTTAGTACATTGTTTTACATTACACTTCATGCTATGTATGCCCATTGTGTGCATACTTAGTACATTGTTTTACATTACACTTCATGCTATGTATGCCCATTGTGTGCATACTTAGTACATCATTTTACATTACATTTCATGCTCATCCAGCATATGAACACTTTATATTACATTATGTGAACCATTTGTATCTATTGAACCATGTGAACCATTTGACAATAGACATTTGACTATACCTAAACATTTCTACAATTGTTAAACATTACATCTTGATGGTTTGGTTTGGGTAAGTGATTTAAGTAACGAGGCGTGTGTAATATGATACAAGCATGGTGGATACGCCGCTGGTACTTCCTATATATAAGTGTTTGTATGGTATTACATATCGTAGCATTATTTGAATCATTTCAATTTAAGACATATAACATTTTATACAAATAACATACTTTTCACAAGACATTGTTTTACAAACAACTTATCTTATACAAACTCATTTTACATGGTTATTCATTTAACCATACATTATTCTCTTATTTATACATATCATCTGAACTTATTGTTTTTCAAATGATTTACAAAACAAATCAATTTACAAGGTTCATGACTAAACTTTATTAAACAACTCTTTCTAAACTTACAAGTCATGAAACATATTTTCACAAAACCTATGTATCTCACAGGCATTTTTATGCTGACGTACCTATTTTCACATGTGTTTTCAGGAGTTGATGCATAGGACTTATCGAGACATACTTAGGCGGGCCAGTGCCTTAGTAACTTAAAACGAGACAAGAACTAGTTAATTTATGTTATGTACTCTTTATTTCTTGTTTAAAGACAATGTAACTCACTTGTTTGATGAATAAAAGGAAACTTTAATTTCCATGGTTGTGAAACATTAATTCTGTTACAACACTCCCCGACGTTTCCGCCACGTTTCGTTGTTTTACGTGGTCGAGGTGTGACAGTTTAACAAAGCCCACATACTAAAATGAAACCTAACCTAAGTGCTTACGACCCATTACGACCCGTTTAGGTAGCTTATGCTACTTTAACGCGTCGTTCGCGTAAAACACGTTCGGAACGCCTAACTAGTCCTATGACAAGTAAAATATGCCTTAACATGTCTAATATTGTTGCCAAATCAGTTTAGATGTTAAAAGTTATGTTACATATGCTTAAAATGAATTTTGGCGTAAAAAGGGCATTTTGGTAATTTACCTAAGGCATATAAACTACCTATCATACAACTACTTAACGAAGCGACCATAAGGTATAACCTCGGAAGGTTATTCCCTATATACTATGGTCACCTAATGTGTTTGGTCGGATCCTAATGATCGACCAAACGGGTCAGGTTCGAAAGTATAAGCGATTGTTTAGATCGCTTACCTTACGACCCTATATAAGCACTAAACTAAAAGTGACGAGCTAAGCATGTTAAAACATGCTTAACTAAGTTTAGAAAACAGGCTTGGTATCAAAACAAACGGTTTTGATACCTAAGAGTAGTTTGGTTACAAAATACGCAAGAATACGCATTTTGGCCGAAACTACGACTCGTCACTGAGCCTAGATCACGTGGTAATCAGTAGGTATAGCCACTAGGGACTATAACCATCGTGATTACGCTCACATTAGGAAGTTCAAACGAACTTCGCGTTGACCATAAACTGGTCATTGCAGAAAGTCAAACATAGTTTGACTTTCAGACTCGAAAAGCGATAAAAGAACGAAGGAACACTTACAAAGGGTCCCCGCAAGCTAATCTTGATCCAAGTAGCTCAGGTATGAAGCAATGGCTTCAACTTTGAGCATTCTTAGATCAGATTTGTGGGTTTTGTAAGTGAATGGGTTGGGTATTTATAGGAATGTTAGAACCGTTAAGATCGTTTATCGAATAACGTGCTTCAATCTCATCCCTACATTTGTTGCAACACCTTGGTACCCAAATTGGCCCCCCAACATCAGGGATTAACATGTGGCATAGGGTTTATGAGTGCTTAACAGCTGTAACCAGCTGTTAACCACATTCTGAGGTTCTGGGAGGTCCTTACGGACCGTAAGGGTGAGGGCTTATGGTCCGTAAGCCAGTAACTTTGCTGAAATGACAGTTTTGGTCCCTGCAGCTCCAAACTTGGTTTTCGATGCATTTTTGACACGTTTAAGCCCTGTTAACCCCATTTCAAAGATCTAAAATGAAGTTAAAGCATAGGGAACTTAAAATGTGCTCAAAAATATCTTGGATGTCGGTTCGTTTGGCCGTACGATTGCGTTGTTCGGTTAATTACGACGGAAGTCGTAACAGACGCAAAAATGATCCAAATTACACGACGAATGGATTTTTCTTATGCCAAACTTTAAAATAAAATATTTTAGTGCTTACAAAAATTTTTGGATGTTCGGATGTATTCAGAATGTAAGTTATGCGCGGAAATGCAAACTTATGCACTTTTTGACGCTTTTAGTCCCTGAATGACCAAAAAGTTTATTTAAGCACACCGAACCCCTCAAAGCCTATTTTTAAGCTATGAAAAGGATATTTAGGGTGTGTTTAACTTATGGTCATGTTCCAGAATGTTCGTTACAGTTCAAATTGGCATACTTTCGCAGTTTGTCAAATTTAGTCCCTGTAAGTGAGTTAACTTGATTTTTCCATACCAAAGCCTTCAAAACTTATTTCTAAGTTATGTAAAGGTTATTTAAGGTATGTTAAGCATATGTTGATGTTCTGGAGTATTTGTTGCATTGAACTGGTTATATTTATGCATCAGTGCGCGTATAACCTTCCAGAAAGCGATTTAAAGCTTGAAATCGAACAAGAATTGATATGTGCAAATGATACACATATTTATACAAGTCCCAAGTATGAAATACAATATTTCATTAGTTTGGTATTTGTTTGACGATTGAAGTGACACAGGTGTCACAGTCTCCCCTACTTTAGGAAATTTTGTCCCGAAATTTTATTTAGAGGAAACTTGTGAGAGTTTGAAACATGAAGTTGAAAAGACCAAACAACACTGGTTAGAGTTCTTGAACTTCTAGTAACTTTAAATAACATAAAGCTTGCAATGTAGGAGGGACACTTATATACAAGTCTATTAAGCGTTATTGGTGCGTCCACCATACCTCCTGTACATTGTTCACATTTCGTTATTGTTGCCACTATCGGTTCTTACACATAATAAATCTTACTGTGGTTTCCGTGCACTGAACTTCGTAATTATGTATGCATCCATAATTACGTAATTCCTTGCATAGTCACGTAGTGCATCTTAAAATGTGTAGGGGAAGAAAACAATGAACGAGCCTGTGATGATTGTGACTAGACCACCATAGGGTCCCTTTTATTAAATCAATAAATGATTTTAATAGACAACCAAGGAGTCTTTTCAGCTTATATCATCACATGTCATTCTTAACCAGATTTTTTTTTGAATCAATCTTTTTTACTAGACCACTAAAAGGGTCTCTTATGAATTATGGAATGGTACTATATAATCCAAGGGTCTTAACTATTACATCGAAGCCCATTAAGGATTTAAGGTAGTACATTTGGATATCCTACTATGAATCCTTCATATAAAGATATGGAAGGTTCTACGAGGATTTGGATAACGAAAATAAAACCACAAAAGGAAAAACATAACACAAAAACGCATAACCACAAAATTGTTTATCTTGATCTTTAATTTGTTATCATTTTGTTAATTGTGCACATGCATTTAAAGCATACCAGGTATCCAATCCGTGGATTTTGATTGGCACTTTAAATATTTCCAAGGATCTAACTATAAAGATAGGAAGATCTTAAAAAGAAAATTGGATTTCGATTATAATTAATCGAAATGTTCGAATTAGGGCATACAAGGAATCCAATTAAGGACTCGGATTTGAATGGAAATCATCCACAAGGGTCTAATTGTGAAGATAAAAAGATCCCATGTGGATTTTGGGAATTGGAGAGCGGGAGGTGTTTCAAAACCTTGCACTAGACGTGCTTAAGTCAAAACATTAGGTAAAATGCTTATGAAGTTGAGATGCTCGATATGCCAAGGTAACATATGAAGCGAAATTTGAAGGTTAAGTCAATGTATGAGGAAAATATTTTTTTTTGAAATCATAAAGTAAGTGTATTAGATAAATATATTTATAAAATGTTTTAAAATCATGCGAGATGAATTTTGAAATTATGTATAAGGTTTTTGGAAATCATGAATGATGCTTTTGAAGTTATGCACTTGATATAAGTAATTATATGGTATTAATAACATTTTGAAATCATGAAGGTTGTTTTTGAAAACATAGACAATGTCCTTGAAATCATGGAGGTTGTTTTTGAAAACATATGTTATGCATGTTGAAAAAAAATCAGAACGTAATGGGTTTAAGATTTGAAAATACTCTTAGTTATCTAACCAAGAATTCAAAGGCACAGATGTGTGAAAAACACGATTACTCATAATGTCACTTTATTTCATGTACTTCGTTTCTTAGAATGAAACGAGTACTTAGAATTTTCCAAGGGAATCATGAGCAAACGCAAGAATGGGAAATTTGCAAGAGCAGTTTGTAAGGAACATAGGTCCTTGATGTAGGTATCATAGGGAAAATTCATACAAACATATACTACACTTGTACATCAGAATTGTGAACAACGATTTATTTATAAACAAAATAGATTGTTTCAGGGTTCAACAAAAGATACAAAAGCATAAGATTCAAATTATTCAAGGCAGCAGCATTTTCTAATCAGCCAAATGCTTATTTGTGGGTCAGATTTGCATTAGCAAGCTTTGGGCAATCCCTTAGGAAATGGCCCATCTCGCCACAGTTGTAACAGGACCCTGGTGAGAAACGAGCTTGAGCAGGATTATCGCCAGCTTGATTTGGACCACTTTGGTTTGTGTTAATTCGACAAGCACTTGCCAGGTGACTAAATTGTCCACATGATACACACAGACGACCCTATAAGTGAGCTTGGTGATTCCCCTTACATTTGTTGCATGACGGTGCCGTTCCCTTGTATTGTTTCTTAGCAGGTGGTGTTGACACCTGGCTAGGTCCTGTTTGATTTGGTGCAGCTGTAGTTGGGTAAACTCTTGATGTATGACCTATAAGTCCACAAATTTGGCATTTGCGGCACTTCACACTAGCATGATGATGAAGGTTACATTGGTTGCACAATGGTGCAGTTCCATTGTATGGCTTCCTAGCAGGGGGTTGAGCTGGTTGATTGGGGATGGCTTGACCATTGTGAGCGACCACGGCGAAGTTCTGAGAAGCCTTTCGCTTCTTTGACTTCTTAGGGGATCCAGTCTGTTCATCCATGGTCTTTGATTCCTTGATTGGTTTCTTGGCTGGTGGTGCTGTCACTTGGCTAGGTCTTGCCTATTTTGGTGCAACCGCTGTGGGATTCTTTGAAGCTTTACGTTTATTTGGTTTAGGTGAAAGCTTGGCCTCTGTCTCCTTTGGTGACTCTTGAGTGGCTTCATCCTGGAGATAATACATGGCAGTAGCTAATTCAACAGTCTTCAGGACTACTTCGCCTATTCGCTGGGCAAATTTGGCAGTCTGCTTGGGTATCTGTGCATCGTTGCGATGAAGGGACATTCTGGAGGAAAAGAAAGATATAGGAGGAAACAAATGAAATGTTATCGGAAAATAAAACAAAATGACAACGCATAGAAATTGCGATCATTTGTTTGTTACCTAAGGCAAACAAATGAGACGGTGACTAATCAAAGTAAGCGGGTCATATTAATGTATCGCGAAGACATGCTTTAGCCTATATGTGGACACTCACCCCAAGAGTTCCCAGGTAAGAGTGACTGGTCCGATTATGTGGATTTGTACGAACACTCTAGCCTTAGACAGAAAACTCAGAGTACAGGCATCCACTCTTCCAGATTGCACGTGTTCACACTATAAGACCCAAACTTTGACAATGTTTTAAAGATTCAAAGGGGTTCAAAACCTTATAACAGAGGGTTCAAAACCTTATAACAGAGGGTTCAAAACCTTGTAATAAATCATCTTAGAACTGATGATTGGTTTTCAAGGCGGTTTTGAAATTTGTGTTCTTGTTGTGGTTGTCACTTAAGGATAGGTGACGGTATTGTTTTATGACTAAACGCAAGTAAACTCGCGTTAGGGTCCTAGGAAGGTTATAGACTAGGTCAAATCATTACTAATAACCTAATTCCCTATAACCATGGGCTCTGATACCAACTTTTTTGTCACACCCCGACCACGTAAAACAACAAAACGTGGCGGAAACGTCGGGGAGTGTTGTAACAGAATCATTGTTTCGTAACACATGGAAATTGAAATATTGTTTTATTGATTAAAAGAGTTACAATGTCTTGACAATCAAAGAAACATAACATAAATAACTAGTCTTGCATCTTTTATTGTCGCTAAGGCCCAAGTCCGCCTAAGTGTATCTTGATAAATCCTAAGCATCATATCCTGAAACACATGTGAAAATAGGTACGTTAGCATAAAAATGCCTGTGAGATACATAGGTTTTGTGAAAATAGAATTCATGACTTATGTTTAAGAAAATGTTTAGTCATGAACCTTGTAATTTGCTTTGTCTTGTAAATCATTTGAAAAGTGATAAATAAACCAAATGATATATATGTATAAAAGAATAATACATGGTTAAGTAAATAACCAAGTAAAATGAGTTTATATCAGATAAGTTGTTTGTAAAACAATGTATAGTGAAAAGTATGTTATTTGTATAAAATGTTATATGTCTAAATTGAAATAATTCAAATAACGCTACGATATGTAATACCATACAAGCACTTATATATAGGAAGTACCAGCGGCGTATCCACCATGCTTGTATCATATTACACACGCCTCGTTACTTAAATCACTTACTCAAACCAAACCACCAAAGTAAAATGTTTATGTATAATCAAATGTCAAAATGTTTGTGTGAAAAACCATGTCTAATGTCTATGTCTAATGTAAATCATGAATTGTGTATATCAATGTCAAAATGTTTATGTCTAATGTAAATCATGAATTATGTATATCAATGTCAAAATGTTTATGTCTAATGTAAATCATGAATTGTGTATATCAATGTCAAAATGCTTATGTCTAATGTAAATCATGAATTGTGTATATCAATGTCAAAATGTTTATGTCTAATGCAAATCATGTAATGTGTATCCAAAATATCGTGTATGGTAAGTGAAATATATCAACTAAACCATATGTAAAATGCACAAAAAACAAGGTATTGAAGTAAAACATGGTTTAAATCAAAGTTATGTTTTGTGGAACAAATGCATGCTATACTGATATAAACATCTATGCGGTATTGTGAAAATGCATACATCCAAGCCTTGTGACTGTGGCGATAAACCCCTAAACGAATTTAAAGGTCTATCCGTGTTATGTTTATCGAATTCGGTCATTCCTTCCATCCAAACATACCTAGGATGTCATGAATGGGAGTTGTCAATTCCTATGGTACCACTACCTACTAACGAATGGCGTGATCAATGTTAATGAATGTATATTGTCCCATTTGAACAAACCAAATGTCATACCAAAATGTAAGCATGTGATGAATAACAAATGTAATAAGTATGCACACAATGGACATACATAGCATAAAATGTTATGTAAAACAATGTACTAAGTATGCTCACAATTGACATACATAGCATAAAATGTAATGTAAAACGATGTACTAAGTATGCAACAAAGGACATACATAGCAAAAACACAATGAAATCATGTACTATAAGTGTATTATTGAACATAACAAGCATATGATATGAAAACATGAAAAGCACGAAAGTAACGAGTAGGCACATGTGTTTCACCCCAAAACAGTTTGAAAACAGTAAAAGAGGGGTCTATGTACTCACTTGAGATTGCTCAATAGTCCTAGGATAACCACCAAGCAATGCTAGAACATCACGGAATCAAACGGTACCTAATATAGGTAACTACATTAATAAACCGGACCTAAATCGGAGGATCGGATAGAATGAGGGCTCGTAAACCAAATGAGTATGGGAACTCATGTAATATGGTTTAACAAAGCCCACATACTAAAATGAAACCTAACCTAAGTGCTTACGACCCATTACGACCCGTTTAGGTAGCTTATGCTACTTTAACGCGTCGTTCGCGTAAAACACGTTCGGAACGCCTAACTAGTCCTATGACAAGTAAAATATGCCTTAACATGTCTAATATTGTTGCCAAATCAGTTTAGATGTTAAAAGTTATGTTACATATGCTTAAAATGAATTTTGGCGTAAAAAGGGCATTTTGGTAATTTACCTATGGCATATAAACTACCTATCATACAACTACTTAACGAAGCGACCATAAGGTATAACCTCGGAAGGTTATTCCCTATATACTATGGTCACCTAATGTGTTTGGTCGGATCCTAATGATCGACCAAACGGGTCGGGTTCGAAAGTATAAGCGATTGTTTAGATTGCTAACCTTACGACCCTATATAAGCACTAAACTAAAAGTGACGAGCTAAGCATGTTAAAACATGCTTAACTAAGTTTAGAAAACAGGTTTGGTATCAAAACAAACGGTTTTGATACCTAAGAGTAGTTTGGTTACAAAATACGCAAGAATACGCATTTTGGCCGAAACTACGACTCGTCACTCAGCCTAGATAACGTGGTAATCAGTAGGTATAGCCACTAGGGACTATAACCATCGTGATTACGCTCACGTTAGGAAGTTCAAACGAACTTCGTGTTGACCATAAACTGGTCAATGCAGAAATTCAAACATAGTTTGACTTTCGGACTCGAAAAGCGATAAAAGAACGAAGGAACACTTACAAAGGGTCCCCGCAAGCTAATCTTGATCCAAGTAGCTCAGGTATGAAGCAATGGCTTCAACTTAGAGCATTCTTAGATCAGATTTGTGGGTTTTGTAAGTGAATGAGTTGGGTATTTATAGGAATGTTAGAACCGTTAAGATCGTTTATCGAATAACGTGCTTCAATCTCATCCCTACATTTGTTGCAACACCTTGGTACCCAAATTGGCCACCCAACATCAGGGATTAACATGTGGCATTGGGTTTATGAGTGCTTAACAGCTGTAACCAGCTGTTAACCACATTCTGAGGTTCTGGGAGGTCCTTATGGACCGTAAGGGTGAGGGCTTACGGTCCGTAAGCCAGTAACTTTGCTGAAATGACAGTTTTGGTCCCTGCAGCTCCAAACTTGGTTTTCGATGCATTTTTTACACGTTTAGGCCCCGTTAACCCCATTTCAAAGCTCTAAAATGAAGTTAAAGTATAGGGAACTTAAAATGTGCTCAAAAATATCTTGGATGTCGGTTCGTTTGGCCGTACGATTGCGTTGTTCGGTTAATTACGACGGAAGTCGTAACGGACGCAAAAATGATCCAAATTACACGACGAATGGATTTTTCTTATGCCAAACTTTAAAATAAAATATTTTAGTTCTTACAAAAGTTTTTGGATGTTCGGATGTATTCAGAATGTAAGTTATGCGCGAAAATGCAAACTTATGCACTTTTTGACGCTTTAATCCCCGAATGACCAAAAAGTTTATTTAAGCACACCGAACCCCTCAAAGCCTATTTCTATGTAAAGGATATTTAGGATGTGTTTAACTTATGGTAATGTTCCGGAATGTTCGTTACAGTTCAAATTGGCATACTTTCGCAGTTTGTCAAATTTAGTCCCTGTAAGCGAGTTAACTTGATTTTGCCATACCAAAGCCTTCAAAACTTATTTCTAAGTTATGTAAAGGTTATTTAAGGTATGTTAAGCATATTTTGATGTTCCAGAGTATTTGTTGCATTGAACTGGTTATATTTACGCATCAGTGCGCGTATAACCTTCCAGAAAGCGATTTAAAGCTTGAAATCGAACAAGAATTGATATGTGCAAATGATACACATATTTATACAAGTCCCAAGTATGAAATACAATATTTCATTAGTTTGGTATTTGTTTGACGATTGAAGTGACATAGGTGTCACATTAGTGGTCAGTTCCAAACTCAGATTTGATGCTCAGTTTTGAGTTGGTTTGGGTCGGGTTCTCAGCACAGCAGATTCGGCTAGGTTTGGGTGATTATGCTCCTATCAGATTTGGTTCGGCTCGACATGTCAACACGGGTCTTGGTTCAGTTCAGGTGGTTCGAGTTTTCGCGGCGCGGTCGGTTCAAGTCAACTCAGCGAGTCGACTCGGTCAAACCTAGTCAACACAGTGAGTTGACTCGGTCAACTCAACCGGTCAACTCAGTTGACTCGATCAACTCAGTCAAGCGGCTCGACATTTTGACGGAAGACTTGGTAAAAATTAACGATGCGTTTATTTCGTTATATTTATAGTTTAATTAAATACGTGAAAAACGAGCTCGAACCGATCTATTTAAGTATACTTTAAATCTTTACATATTTGACGAAATCTTATATATTGAGTATATTGATTGAATTGTGAAAAGTAACGACAACTGGTGTTGTCGGGGCCGTCCAAAAACAAAAGAAACTCTGCCCGTTTTTCTTGAAAATTCCGAAAACAAAACACGTTTATTGAAAAACAACAACTAACGGTATCAAACGACTTTTATGAAAACCGATAACAACTATATAATGACTTTCAACGACACTTTAAAACTTACAAAAACGACTATTCGGAAATTATTTACAAGATCAAATAAAGTTACTTTAAAGTTTGAAATTTGAAAATCTTTTATAAAATCAATGTAATGATTTATATTGTTTCAAATGTCGAATAATAATACAACTACTTTTCATAAGAATAAATATATTGTATATATTTATTTCAATAATCAAACGACACGACGATTGTTTTACTAAAATAAATATAGTTTATACATTTATTTGAAATATTAAACGACACGAAATTCGTTTTATAAAATAAATATAGCTTATATATTTATTTTAAATATCGTACAACACGAGTTCTTTTATAAGATAGATATAGTTTATCTATTCTTTCAAACGTTCAACAACTCGATGATACTTTTGTAAAATAAATATAACTTTTTATATTTATTTCGAAACGCCTAAACGGCACACTATAAATCATGTATATCGTGTACGAGTTTGTTACATGTTATTTTCATACAAATATTTGTTACATACAAACGACTTCTCGGGACGACAAGCGATCTTAACGATATATTTATATATTTTGATATAAATATTTATTTATTTTTAAATATCTCGAGAATCAAGTGTTTTCAAGACTTATTAGTTATTATCGACGATAAACGATACTTATCAAATATGACCTAATTGGTTCCATTAACTTAACAACTTACCGTTGAATCGTTCGATTAACGATTCGGTAGAGCTTGATCTACGTTTATTTAGAAACTTATAAGACATTCCGTGTTAGGAATATTGTAGAATGCACGCTAGCAAGTCACGTCTTGGAAACGACATCACGAAGTCATATTTAGTTAGCTTTGCACATGGAAATCCAGGTGAGTTCATAACCCCACCTTTTTACGGTTTTACATTTTTATAAATGTTTTTGGGGTGGAAAGACATGCACGTTTTGTAGAAACATACAAAGTTTTCGATGAATAAACATTGATATTTTTAGACAAGCACGTTTTGCAAGAACATACGAGGTTTTTGAAGGAACAAAAACTATATATTTCTAAACCATGTTACAATACGTTTTAACTAACACAAATGATTTGTGATTTTCATTGAACTCAAATGGTTTACGAATGATTCATACTAAATATACCGGTTTTACAAAACAAATGCGTATTATCGAAATGTGAATGATTTTCATGACTAGGGATGGGATCTTCTAGTTATAATATTGGGACTGGGTTGGTCTGCGTTTGAAGAATGGGACACCCAGTGAGTTCATGTCCCCCTTTTCTCTTAACTGTTTTTTGTTTTATAACTCTCGGGGGTGGAATACATGTTACGAATGATTAAATGGTATGAATTGAATATGAAATGCCATTAATTCTTAATTAGGGACGAAGGTTAGATCTAACGGGTACGGCTGAACCCTACTCATGGTACTTGTGACCACTTGAGTGCTTCGGTGTCCCAGTCGAGGTGAATCAACAATAGTCGAGGTGAATCGACAATAGTCGAGGTGAATTGACATAGTCGAAGGGGAATTCGACATAGTCGAGGGAATCAACGAGGGTATAAGCCTACTCATTTTGAGTGATCCCTATGTCCTCACATGCTTTAATGTCCTTGCAAACCATTAATGATCTGTTTTTTTTCCTTGTTGCTTTCATACTGGGGTTTCTACAATTACATACGTTCTTACATTGATTACAAAGTTTATTTGGAGCTCACAGTGTTTATATATCAGGCCAAGAAAAATGATTTTTCTGTATTTACACGACAACTTGAAAACCGGTTGTCAAAAAGATTTGTTTTAAATCTTTTCTAAAACAAACTATGAACTAACCCAACTTTATGTTGATTTTTTGCATGTTTCTTTCTCAGGTTACTTTTCAAAGTTATGGCACGGTTAGAATAGGAGAACCATTGGAGATATGAGTACTTAGTGGGCGTTCAATTTTCTAGAAGTCTTAGCTTATTTTGCTTCCGCTGTAGAATGAAGATACCAGCCCAGTCACGCCAGCTCTGATAATTTTGGGGTCTGACAATACCGACCTATATACACATATGTACTTGAATAATACACAGGTGTATAAATCTGGTTTATACCAACCTGTGAGAACAAGATGTAATAATACACAAGTGTATTAGTCTTGTATATGACCTGTATACACATATGTTAAAAACATAATTTAATTAGGGTTAATATTTAATTTTAAAAAGAACATAAGAGTTTACTTAAAGAAATATTAGCCCTTCAATCTCTTATAATTAAAATAACAGAGAAATAATTAAAAATAAGAGAGAAAGATAGAGAGAGAGAGAGGGAGTTAAGAGATGAGAAAATTAAAGGATTTTAATTAATAATACTTGGCTAATGTCAATCTTACCCTTTTTATCTAAAAAATATCAAGGGTCTAGATTAGTTCACTCAGTTCACTCTCAATAACTTGTTCACAAATGAACTTAATCCTATATATATATATATATATATATATATATATATATATATATATATATATATATATATATAGGGGACCGCTAAAATGAGAACCACCTCGAGTTGTAAGAACCGTGAGAACTACACCGTACGGGGCGAGGTGGACCAAATTTTTTTCTTCATAAACGTAGATGCGTGTATTATAAAAACATTTGTAAAAAAAATGTCGTGTGTGTAGTTTTGAGCACCACAAGTTTGTGTTTACGGGTACCGTAAATCCTACCGGAAAATTTACGGTACCCGTAAACACACACTTGCGGTGCTCAAAAAAAAAAATTTTTGAATTTTTTTTTACAAATGTGTTTATAAT
The DNA here is from genome assembly GCA_030545235.1 of Helianthus tuberosus. Classification (NCBI taxonomy): domain Eukaryota; kingdom Viridiplantae; phylum Streptophyta; class Magnoliopsida; order Asterales; family Asteraceae; genus Helianthus; species Helianthus tuberosus. The sequence continues at coordinate 162,398,884 of CM060397.1, forward strand.
ACACACATCTACGTTTGTGAAAAAAAATTTGGTCCACCTCGACCCATACGGTGTAGTTCTCACGGTTCTTACAACTCGAGGTGGTTCTCATTTTAGCGTGATTCTATATATATATATATATATATATATATATGGGAGGGATATGGGGAAAACACCTAAAACTGTGAAAATGCTGAGAACGATTTTCAGCCACAAGATCTTTTTGATTTGTCGCTAGGATTGATGCGGTGGCGTTTTTGAAAATATCTATAACTATCGAACATGCGCGGGCTTCAGTATATATATGGGAGGGATATGGGGAAAACACCTAAAACTGTGAAAATGCTGAGAACGATTTTCAGCCACAAGATCTTTTTGATTTGTCGCTAGGATTGATGCGGTGGCGTTTTTGAAAATATCTATAACTATCGAACATGCGCGGGCTTCAGTAAGGGTAAAAAGGTAAATTGTCCATATACATATCCTTACAAAAACACCGAAACATATAAACTTCCCATAAAAACCTCCCCAACTTCTACGGAAAACGCGATAACCCACACGAAGACTTATATTATGGCGTCTGAAGATCAGTCACGATCCAAAAGTGGAAAACAAAGTGAGTTGACTGGGTTATAGATTGTACAAGTTATTTGATGTTATTGGCGTTTAAATTTCAACAATATTTGTGCAGTTCAGTAAACGAAACCAGAGAGTCACCTCGTTGTAAACGCCAAAAACCGACGAATAAATGAAGAAGGCAACATCAAAACAAGGTTACATTTATGTCATTTAAAACTTCAACATATGATTACTATGAAGCTTGAATATGTTAACTAACTTGTTTGTTTGTAAACGCCATATAAAGGATAACTTTGAAATATATTTGACCTAAAAATACCAACTACTGCTATGATGTATTGTATAAATTTTTAATGCCATATAGGATGTGTTATGGGACAACAAACTGAAATAAATTTGGGCAGTTTCTAGAGTAAAGGAAACCAGAGAGTCACCTCATGGTAAACGCCAAAAAGCCGACGAACATATGAGAAGGCAACATTAAAACAAGGTTATAATCGTTACATTTGTGTCATTTTAAACGCCAACATATGGTTACTATGAAGCTTGAACATGTTAACTGTCTTGTGTGTTTGTAAATGCCATATAAAGGATAACTTTGAAATATATTTGACCTAAAAATGCCAACTACTGCTATAATGTATTGTATTAACTTTTAACACCATATATGATGTGTTATAGGACAACGAACTGAAATAATTTTTCTTTTTACATGTACACTTTAAGTAATAACTGTGAAAACGTCATATAAGTCAAGGTAACTTTTAGTGAGTGTGAAAACACCATAAGCATATAACTATTCTATTTGTACATGAAGACTTTGAAAACGCCAATGAATTGTATCTTCTTTTTAGGCGAATATCGTTTGAAATTCAAGATAAAAGATACGCACCAAGAAGAGAAAGGCTTTGAGCCAGGATGTTGAGGTTCAGGATGAACCTTATTATCAGTTCAGTGGGGCTAGAGTTTTATTAAGAGTGAAACATACAAACTTGATTGGTTAATTTATCAATTTTAATGCAAATCAAATACAAATAGTACAAAACATGGGATTTGGTACTACCCTGAAAATGAAGATAGACAGTATACCAATAATGCTTGGGTACTGGCTCGTGCAAAATTACAATGCAGAAACAAACAATTTAAATGTGGGTAACCATACGATACGCTTATGTGCGGAGTTGATACACTCTTTAACGGGTATACCAAATGGAAACTTTGTTGTGACGGCCGAAAGATCATCAAAGAATGACAAAGTAGTGACTGAATGGAGAGGACAGTTTATTGGGACAACCTGGATTAAAGACCAGGTGTGAAGGCATACTTTGAAGACATTTTACCTAAGATGGACGATTAGGGGAGAAACTTCCGTCTAAATTTCCTTGTTGCATTCTTCACCATCATTGGCATTGCGAGTGATAACGCTGTTGTAAACCAAACAATTTTGCACAACATTGAATCAAACATTGAAATCAACCAAATGAAGTGGTGTGATTTTCTAATTGAGTGTTTATAACAAGCAAAAAGTGCATGGATGCCAATAAAACATTTCACAGGGCCCCTGATTGTAATGAAATTATTTTATACAACATTGTTTTCTAAAAAACTTGAAAATTAATATAATTTGTTACCAATTGCTTTGGTGAATGATACTTGCGATAGAAAAAGGTTACGAAGACAAGAAGGTTACCCAATTGAGATGGTCACTGTGAGAATTCTAAAAATGACTGAGAATATATTAATGAAAAGCATATATGGGGCTGACAAAAAATGCCATGATGTGAAGGCTACAAAGAAAATAACTGTTAGGAAGACTGGAAAGCCACATTTTGAAGCAGTTGTTAAAAAAACGCTAAAAACTAAGAAAACTAATTTTGAAGCGGTGGTTGATAAAGATGATAATGATGATAATGATGTGGAGAATGAAGACGATGATGGTGATTACAAAGATGAAGATAATGCTGACAATGATTATGAAGATGAAGATAACGCTGATAATGATAATGAGGATGATGATGAGGTTAATGATGATGTTGATTTTGATTATGATGTTTGCCACAAAACGCCATGGCTATTATGATGTGGATGATGAGCATGAAGAATCTTATTTTCAAAGGGTTGTTGTAGATGACTTAGAGAGCCAAAACAAGATGTTTGAGGTATCAACATCAGGAAATCATGCTCTATACACAGTCCAAACACAACATGTTGAACAAGAAGCTGGTGAAAAACATGACAACATTGGTGTGGAAAAAAACACAATATATGAAGTTGTAGAGGTATGTTATATAATTAAAAATTTCACACACACAAACTAGTAAAAACAAACTCCATGCTTAATTATCTTTTCTCTCATTTGATAGGCAATGGCTGAAAAGTTAAATTTTTCCTACAAAGAATTAGAGGAATCTTACAAGAAGATCAAAGATTTATTAAATCAATCAAACGTTCAACATCCAAATAACCTGCTAGTACATTTCAAATATTCACAATGTCTGGATTTGTTGAAAATCATTTCAAAAGATATGTATCAGAATGCCAAAGAAGGAACAAACGAAAGGGAAGATAAGGATAATGATGTGGTTGAGTTTGGAAACAATGAAAACGCCATGGTTGATGAACCAATAACATGAGAAGGTGAAAATAAAGGTGAAGTTGAAGGTGGAGGTGACCAAAACGCCAAGACTACAATTGAGGCTCCATGTGGAGGTGAAAGAGAAGGTGAGGGTGACATTGACTAAAACGCCATGACTTTTGCAGGTGGAAATTCATGTGAGGGTACACTTGAGGCTAAGGCTAGGCATGTAGGTGAGGGTGGAGTGGAGTCTACAAATGGTGTTGAAGGTACAAATGAATAAGAATATAATTGGTCAGATGAAAATGCTATGATGATTTTGATGAAAATGATATAAAAAGGTGGGATTGTGATTACAAGAGGCTGGAGTATGAAATTGTAAGGTATAATGGTGAAACAACAGTGTTTAGGAATGTGACTGAGATTTTGGGATTGCAAAGACAAGATCTAGAACAGATGGTTGAATTGAAAAGAGATATTGATTACACAAATATGGTGGCAGAAATAGTTAAAGCTTTGAAGAAGCACCTCGAGCCTACAGCGGACATACCCAAGGTCCCTGTATTTGATAAAACACCATTGGATAACCAAAACAAAAATCAAGAACCTCATATCCCCCAACAAAAACACAATGCAGTGAAGCCTTCATCGTTGAACTTGAAAACACAATTGTTCTAGCCTTTGATACAACGCCAATAGATATACAAAAAGTTTATGACCGACCAACTTAGCGATGCTTTCATGTCTAAATTCGAAAAACCTGAAAGGGAGATTGTGACCAAAGGTGTTGACAAGCAGTGTGCAGTGTTTGATGAAACGCCATATCAGCAACCACTATCTACTGCAAGTAAGGAAGGTAAGAAGACCCTCATGCAAAGGCTTGAAGAAGAAATGACATCCAAAACTCCAGAAGATGAAAACGCCACTGCTGGGGGATGCAAATATCAGATGTACCTTCTTTTGATCTATAAACACCAACACCTAGCAAAACGCCAGCAAGGCAAATGAACAGGACAAGGGTGAGGAAGAAAAAACACTAGACATAAACAAGTTGATGCAAGAGAACACCATTTTGAAAGCAACAGGAGCGGGTGAATGAAGAAGATTATGAAGATAATGAAGATGGAGATGATGACAAAGAAAAAGATAATAAAAAGGAGAAAAATGTGGGTTTAGATGAGAAAAGGGTGTCAAAGCCAACAAGGGTGTGTTTGTCCTCTTATATTAGTATGCAAGTGGTTATAAGTGAAGTAAGGGAAACACAGGAAAACAATATTTCCACATACATATACACTAGATGTGGTTATTACTAGTATGTACATTTAATAACTCATTACACACCATAGTTTGTAGTTGTAACATTAGATTGCTATAAAATGTGCATGCAAATGCATATAACTGACAAATGTCATGAAGATGCATGTAACTAACAAAACGCCATGTTATACTTTTCAGGAGTACAATGTTTTAGATTACAGGCGTGGCAGAACTCCCAAGGGTGTTATCAGAAAGCATGAGACTAGGATTATATGCACACATCGCAATTATTCAAACTTGGGGGCATATCCTGAACTATGAAGAAAGGTTTAAGGCCCTAGAATCACCATCAAGCTTGCTCTGTACTCAAATAATGCTAGTAAGTGTTTTCCTAGATTAATTGATGCGATTATATTATCACTTTGTTTTGTTATTAAAAATGTTCACATGCACTATTATAGAATACACCAATGCTTAAACAAACAAAAACTTTTCGATACAAAGAATTCAATGAAAACATGGCGACGATTTTGAAAAACGCTCTTTTCAAAGAAGATGTGAATGATAAAACGATACACCAATATGATCTGGTCTTCATGCCAATAATATGGGAAAAGAATTTCTATGTTATCTGCTTGAGTCTCTAATCATATGGAGTTGAGGTCTTGTATAAGAGTGCTCACGGAGATGACCTCAACATTAAGAAAAAAATATGATAGATGGGTTGAAAAACTAGAAAATCTCTTAAATTTTTTTTATTGGTATGCAACTTTAGTGTAAAAAAGCCATACTAAATATGCAAAAAAATTCAAACTGGAGCAAGATGCTTTTGCAAACTATTTGAATGATAAAAGACACCCAAGTGCTCAGCATATCCAAAAAGGGATCTATTGTGAGACAGAAATGGACCGGAGAACAACATCTAACAAGGTCGATTGTGGGATACTTACAATGAGGCATATGGAAACGTAAGTGGGGCAGATGTCTGGTTGGAAGTATGGTTTAGCAAAAGAAGAAGCCCCAAATAGCCTACAACAGAAACAACTAAATGAACTCAGGATCAAATACACTGCAAAAATCCTACTACATACCTTAAATGAAAACCGAACTTGACTGGTAAAATCCTTAAATAAGTTCTTGCTATTAGGGAAAATAAGAATAACAGAATTATACAGCACATGATTCGGAAGGATAGAAGAAAAGATAGACAAATATGTAGATTAGTCTATTTAAACGACATGTTTAGCATGTTCTTTTGGTTTACACTCTTGTATGTTTATATTAGTACCAACTGTAAAACACCATGAATTTGCTTTCACTTTACAAAATGTGCATGTTTTATGTTATAATCCCATGTATATTTTTAATGTTTCAAAACGCCATTTTATGTATATTAGTTTGTTAAAATGCCATGTTTACCATGTTCTTTTGGTTTACACTATTGTATGTTTATAATAGTACCAACTGTAAAACGCAAAGAATTTGCTTTCACTTTACAAAATGTACATGTTTGATGTTAAAAAATACCTTGTTTATTTTAAATGATTCAAAACGACATGTTATGTAGATTATCTTGTTAAAACGCCATGTTTTTCATGTTATTTTGGTTTACACTCTTGTGTATTTATATTAGTACCAAGTGTAAAATGCCATAAATTTTGCATTCACTTTACAAAATGTGCATGTTTGATGTTAAAAATCCCCTGAATATTTTCAATGTTTCAAAACGCCATGTTATTGTTTTAGCTTACACTGTTCATGTTGTATATTTTTTATGTTTCAAATAGCCAGAACTATATGTCACAATATAGGTCTGTATCATACATGACACACCAAAAAATAATATACATTAAAACACCAAAAAATGTTTGATGTCTCAAAAAAGCCTTTTTTAGTGTCTGTATACCTACAGTCTATTAATAAAAAAATTCAGAAAGCTCTGTTTGCAAAAAAGTATTATTGTTTTGGAGCCAAAATAATATAACCTAATCTTTATCGCGCCAAAAAACCTTTAATTTAAGTGAAAAAGCAACCAATATAAATAAGTATATCGCTATAACAAACATCCACCCCACAAAAAGTGTGTAAACGCCTTGCATTTTTAAATTAAGATGGCTTAATGTAAGGACCTGCAAAAATGTCCAAAAACGACCCATAAGTGAAAACCCAGACCCCTGAAACCCTAGTGTTCATGAAAAACCAGGAAAACAAGATATTTGGATTTTAGGCGGGTCGCGTAATTAAGCCTATGCTTACGCGGGCCGCGACAGGACACCTGGTGACCGGGACTCACTCCAGGCCATGTGGCAGCCACGTGGCGAACCTACATGTGACATGCTAGCCCTACACGTAGACTAGGGGCCCTCGCGGGCCGCATAAAGTTTAAGTTAAGGTTTACGCGGGCCGCGTAAAACCTAAAAACCAGCTATAAATTGCCTGTGCATGGGACTTGCTTCTGTGTTCGAAAATTTAGTTTCAAAACGTCCAAATTCTGCTTAAAACGAGTGTTAAGGTGTCGAGGCGCTGCTACGAATACAGGGTATTAACTCGATCACTGCTACGATACAATGTCCGATCGATTGAAACGATCCGATGGAGGTTTAAGTGCTGCCCGTATTTGGGCTATACTTTGTCATTCGTTGTGAGGGTTTTGATTTCGTGAGTTTATCGTAAAGAGTTGTATTAAGTTACTGGCCTAGTTTCGTATGCATTGTTATTTAAACTAGGTTACAAGGCTAAATCAGTAGGCTAAACTCTGCCCGTCTAAATTTGCAATGTGAGTCATTATCTTTTTATCAACTGTTTTACTAAACATCAATTTATTTTCAAAAGTAATAATTACAGGGATTAAGTCGTGGTTATCTTGAATCACTGGCTAGTGGGGTATTGTGCACATTACTAATTTCTCACGGTTAGGTTCACCAACCTAACAGTGATAATCATCACTACTTGGGTGAAAAGACACAATAGTGGTGTGACCATCGTCACCAGGGTGTGACACGGCGCCAGATAAAAATAAGATAGTAGCCATTGTAATCGCTCTTATGCTGTAATTCATAACTATGTGTCGTTAAAATTGAGTGACTCGCCAGTATTTCCCCGCTGATAAAATCTTTTTAAACATGTTTCAGGTGATTTACTGTGAACTAGGGATAAGTGTTGTATAGCCCCCCCCCCTGCTTGAAGAATGTGGCTCAGTAAAACAAATAAACATGTTTTGTAAAACAGGGAATTTCCTCGTGAAATTCCTTTATTGTAAATTACGAGGTTTGTCCCAGTTCGTGAAATAAAATAATTGGGCATTTTCAGTTTAAAAGATCCTGTTAAAATTTTCCACTGCCAAAATAAACAATACCACGGGTTTCTGTCCCGCGGCTCCTGAAACGGGTAAAACCGGGTCGGGGGCCGTGACAGAAAAAGGTGGTATCAGAGCCACTGATTTAAGCTAATTTAGTATTTAGAAATACTTAATTTTTCAAATTGCTATTTTGTGATTTTGTAAATTTGATAAATAAAATATTAACTCAAATTTGTGTGTGTTTCTTCATATATGCTAACAGCATGAATGAGTTGTTTGAAGCTCTTCAGAATCTCACTATCTATTCTGCTGACATGGAAGTTTCCGGGGGCTTTTCCGGTTATCTGGCCGATACTGAAAAAACCTATGGAATTCCAGGCTCAAGCCCAGGAGAAACCCAAGCCCAAGAAAAGAAGGAGAATCTTAGACTGGAAACGTGGGCGTAGGAAGAAGCCAGCTGCTCAGAAGGTCAAAAAGACTGAGGATCCGAAGGACAAAGGAAAAGGAAAAGAGATCGGGGAAAGTTCAGAGCAAGCCCAAGAAATGCCACCATGGGAGGAGCTTGATCGCAAACTGGCAAATTATGACCTCATTGGACCTACCAATGAAAACCTTTTCAATTACCCTACTGAATCACAACTTCCAGTTAATCTGCAACCTGCTATCCCAGACCCCAATGTCAGCCACCAACTTTTACCCGGTGAATTGGAGGAATGGTGGACAAGTGACTGGCAGTTTCAACACTTCATGAATACCCCTAACGTCTATTTTCCCCAGTTTGACTCGGAGCCTGCACCAAACCCACTTATGAGCACAGAGAACTTTGCTGAACTCCGCCACTATGGCGAGGAGCTAGTGGACGCAGGAAATAGAATTCGGGAAGTAGGGGAGAGAATTTCGTGGAAATACGACGAGAGGGAACGTCGTTTCTGAAGGGCTAATTAACTGGGGTGGTGTTGATGTTTGTACAATAATAATAAAAAAATAATTATCTAAAATAACTTAAAATAAAACTTTTGTAAGATAACGGGTGTGTAACGATGCATACAAATATATATATATATATATGGAAGTCGCAAAGTCGACAATTTTGGCTATACGTGCTAACATGATTATGTGTGATTGTTTTATTGTGACTGGTTATTATTTATTTTATTTTGTGCCAATAATTTATATATTGATAATTATCAGATGGAACACGCCGTCAATGAACCAGTTAACGAAGTTAATCAATCTGAGCAAAACAATGAGGATCATTTCCTCAATAGGCAAGATATAGAAAACATCGTTGCTCAGGGAATAGCCAATGCTATTCCAGCAATCCTTGCTGCTGCTCGAAATCCAGTTGAACCTCAACCAGTTCGTAACACCCCGAAAACGGGTTTGGTAACCAAACCCCGTTAATACCAAAGGACGGGTAAAGTACCGTTAGTGGTAAAAGTAACCCGGCAAATATTAGGATTTAAATAAATAATCCTAATATTAAATAAAAAGTGAATAAGAGCTTTTAAGGAAATAAAAATGGATAAAAGGCCCGAGTTAACGGAACTTAAAACAAACTTGGTCATAAACTTCCCCAAACCCACCAAGTAACTAGGAATATCATCCTAGTTAAGTAGGTGCCTTAAAACAATGAAGAAAACATGGGTATCAACCCTTTTTATAAAGCTACAAACTAGAGGGGCTAAAAAGGGAAGAATTGAAACTTGATTTATTAAAATTAAACACAACACACACACTAGGTGTGTGTGTGCGTGTTCTGATCGACCAGGAGAAAGCTCAGGAGAGCTCAAACCCTAACTTCAACAAATTGATCAAATTGAAGCCCAAATCAAGAGCCAAATCAATGCATGAACACAAATTTGTGATCACCAAGTCAAGGAGATCGTGAGGTATGTTGAATTTCTAACATTCGTGAAGTTGTAAAAATTTGATAATCATCCTAATCGCGAATTAGGCATTAATTAGAGAAGCTATGGCTAGATTAGTGATGTATACTTGCTTAGGAACGAAACCCTAAGTGAAAATCATACATAACATGCTATGAATTGAATGATTGAATGAATTCCCACACTAGGCTAAGTGGGTATTAGTCATAAGATGGAATTGATGATATGATTATGATTAGAATCATCATGCATGTTAAGTAATCGGGAAATAGTTAAACAATTTGCAATTTTGAGTATTTGATCATAAGTGATAGTGGTGAATTTTGATGTTAATCTTGGTAAAAATAACTATTTACGAACTAGTTGTAAATGTGTAAAAATGTATGCACATTAGGTGTTTGTTAAAATGCCTAAATGAAAACTAAAGTGTTGAAATTAGAGTGAAAATGTGTATTTGAATAATATGGCAAGCTATATGAAATATGAAACAAGAAGAGTTTTAATCATCATGTTGATTTGAACTAATGTTGTAAATCATGTGATCGAAAGTAGTTAACTTTAATAAGCTAAGTTAACTAATCATGAAGTCGAATAGTAGTTTAGACTTATGAATTAAGTGAGATGGAATAGTCGTGAATAATTATGACTAATCTAACCATATTACAATTTACAATGATAGTTTGACGATTAACAAGCTAGGTGAAAGCTTGGGAACGAAGCGGGTCAAACGAAGCAAGAATGACGGAAAAGCATAATTTGGAAGTAAGGTAAGTATAGCTTACACTAGTCATATATGTTGGAATATTCTTTGTCGTATTAATTACGAATAAGATAAATGCCTAATTGAGATATGATGTTCCGACGTGTAGTCGTACGGAACAAGATAACCAAATAGGATAAGAAACCGTATTGATGGTTAAAAATGAGTTAAATTGGTAATTCGATCATGTTATGACGAATGCAAGATGTACTTTTAAAGGTTACCATATAAGGTAAATCATGATAACCAAAAAGGGTAAATTCTAATAAATGTCATCTCGTTAATAATTGGTCATTTAGACCAAACGGGTCAAAAGGTGAAATTATCACCCTTTGACAATATCGACTAATGGTTTGTCGAGTTGTATGATTTCAGGAATAAATATCAAATGGATACTTACATCGCTATTACTTAGCGGTTATTAAGGCAAGATATCGTAATGGGTCAATATAAATATTGATCCGAGCCAGGTATGTGTAATATAGATTAACTACTCAATAGGAACTAGAGGTTCCTTGATAGTTAAATGCAGACATATAGACAATTGGTTACTGTAATAAGCAAACCGAATGATTCATATGATGATCGTTGTGCTTTGAAAACATAAAGACTTTTGAATCAAATGCATAGTTTAAATCAGGGCTTTTGGGTCGATGATGTTTTTTAAAGGTCCTTTATATTAACGAAATGACTAAATGGACCAAAATACCCTTGTGAGCTAAATCGAGCGAACGACCCACAAAGGTTGTTCGAAAAAGAGTAGTATGCATAATTAAACACTTAGAATAAGTATACAAAAGCGAAACATGTGAATCCTTAGTCATTTGACTCTATAATAGTCTTTGCCGTAAAATAATGATTTGAGAGGTAAAATTTGGTTTATATTGATCACCACATTAAACCCACCATAAGTACAGTTGTGGTGGAAGATTATAGGATGAGAAATGTGGTGATGGAATGCTAGAAGCAATCGAAAGTGATTTTAGGTTTGAAAGTGCTTAAATACCCTTAACGGGTCAAAATCAGTACTTGAGCGTAAACGGGTTTTTATTATGTAAGAAACCCGTGATTTGAGATTAACATGATAGGAGACATTGAAACTATGAATTTCATAAGTTTAAAGATCAAATAAACATGTTTGATGATGAAATCATGAACGGGTCAAAATTGGATAAAAAGGGTAATATGCCGAAGAGTTAAAAGTCTGAAATTTTATTATGTCGGATGTTAGATTTTAACTCCATATGATGGAGAATTAAATTACGGACGCGTAGGAAAAAGAATCGGGTAAAACAGATTAAAAACGAGAGAGTTATGCTCGTTTCCGTGAAATCGGGTCATGCTGAGAATGTACAGCAACTGTTAAGCAACAGTCTGTGAAAACAGGGGCTAGGCGTCACGCGACGGCCCTAGGCGTCACGCGACGCCCCCTTGTTCCGGAAAAAAAAATTATTTTGTTGTTGTTTGACCCATGTAACATGTTTAAACTATTTATTTAACTATCAAAACTAACTTTTAAGTTGGTTTTGATTATAGGTGATCGCCAAGAGTGTCCGGATGAAGATCAAGCTCGATGAGGAACCGAACACGATAAAATTAAACACTCGAGATTAAAGCTTCCGCACGGCGTTACGTCATAACTTTTAAACGACGAACTTGTTTATATTATGTTGAAAACTTTTAAGTTGTAAAAGTTTTAGATTACTCGTATTTTCTAAGGATACTTAATTGTAATTACATGTTTATTTTCGTTATTTATACGAAAATCTTTAAAATAATAACAAGGGTGTTACAAGTTGTTAATCAGAGCTCAAGGTTGTTGACAAATGTGTTCGGTTCGAGGCTTGATCGCAAATCCGGTAAGTACGTGTATTTTAATGGTTTAGCATGTTAAAGTGTTGTAAACAACACGTAGGGTTATCGTGTAATATACGATACCTCAATTAAATAATAGATATAGTTAACAAAATTACGTGCGTTAACACGTATAGTAGAAAAGCCTTGTATTATGATACGGGCATTTAGTAAAGTTGACATTACTAACTTTTATGAATGTTTTAATTGGAGGAAACTCGCATTTGAAGATGACGAGGGTTGAACAAATTACGGATATGATAGAGGAACGGTCCGAAGTATGACAAGAGGAGCATGCTCACCGAGGACTAAATCGCGTAACGACCGCGAACAAGGTTAATGGCAAGGAACGCCCGTCGGGGCAAACATTACCAGGTGCACATTTTAAATATAATCGCACAAATAGTAATATGCAACAAATAAGTAGAAATTGAAAGTTGCATATGTAGATTAAAAACTTGGAAAAACCCGAATAGAAAATGTATTCGGGATATTGTTTCCAAGAGAAACAAATAGAGGCATTACTTACATAGGGCGTGATGTGAAAACTATAAAAAGGTCATGTGTGTCATGTGTTAATCGCTTACTCTGGCCAAGTAAGTAGTGGCATATGATACCATGAACTTCTTATAGCGGACACATTTACATCCGATGTAGTAAGGGCGGGGTGAATGGGACTAACTTAAAAAGTACCCAAATGAATCAAATGAGCAAAATATTTGATAATAATGTAAACGTACAGCCGGGTGACGGAAGCGTATTACATTAGGATGATGAGCCCGAGTGAAGGGACAAAGATTAATGTATAACGATTAAGGTATGCAATTGGGAGGGGTGTGCTTACACTCGAACCCGGAGAATGCAAATATGACTCTTAACGGGCCGATTTTGTAAAACACCAAATTTGAGAACAAAGTAGGAATATAAAAGCAAAACGAAGTCATAATGCATACCGTAAGGGTTGCAATAATAACGACGTCGGTAAAACACCCGGTTGATGGGTAAGGATTTAAACGCATGCGTGGACCGAGAAACGGGAACTCGGATAGGAAGTTAAAAGACTCGGGTTTTGAGTCATGACTAAAAGATGACAAGAATTTTCGCAAACATAAATTTTGGTAATTACGTTCAACCATTTCAAAGTTGGACGGGTCAAATAAAGAATGAAGTTTGACATTCATAAGTGATGAAAATTCACCCAAAATGAGTCAAACGAGTCAATTAAGGAATAACGCTTAATGTAATAGGAAAAACGCAAACCGGTGAAACCGGAAAGCTAAAAACAATAAGATAGAAAGACCCGGGTAATGGGTTGTAAAGAAGTATAAGTATGAACCGGGTAACGGTAAGCGTAGGACAAACCAACGTGTAAATGACGTTAGAAGTCGTAAAGTCGGAAAGATAGTCCGAAGGTAAACAAATGAAACCTTAGACTACGGTCAAGGTCAACTGAAGTTCAAAAGCAAAATTAAATGATTCCAAACATAACAAAGGATGCTTTAAAGCTATATATGTATAAATAGACAATTGAATAAAGACTAGAATAAAAGATGATCTACGGGATCATCATAACCTACGGGATATTAATTAGTGTAAAGGTCTACGGGGCCAAAATGAGCCACGGGTCATGAATTGAAGCAAAGGGATCATAAGGGCCTCGTCTTAAAGAGATGAAAGCTTAAGGAAATAGCCTACGAGGTTAAGTGAAGGAACCTACGGGTCAATAGTGTAAGGTGAGGGAACTTGTTACGATTCCCTGCGTAAAACGAGAACGGAAAACAATAAATTATGGGTTGTCAATTTCCTTGATATGAGTAATTGACATAGTTAAAGAGAAAAAACGTTAGACTAAAATTCAGTTTTAGTAAGAAATAACATTTTTACAAATATAAATTCTGATAGGAAATTGAATAGTAAGCATGAAAGATTCAAGTCTTGACGTTGATAGGCGCAAGACGATATATTCGAAAAGTGATCTTTTCGAAAATGAAAGGTAGACATATAAATTAAACATGATGCGACACGATCACGGTTAAGAAATGTAATGTGAAGTAGAATCGCATTATAACCAAGCGAGCGGTAAAAAGTAACTGGACTAATAAGTCTAGTTAGTGAGACCGGTGAAGGTCAGCAATTCAAATCGAGAAATTTGGTTTGCTTGTAAGCGGTAGATTCGGTATAACTGAACCTAATAAATAAATTTGAAAACAAAAGAAATTGTTGCAAAAAGTGAAAGATTTCACTAAAGACCTTTAAACGGGTCAAAGTAACGGATTCATAAGAAATTCGATAGTATATGAAAGCGATGGATATCGCTAAGTTAACTAAACTAGCGGAAATAACGAGATTACATTATTTCAAGTTGCACTATGTCGTATGAGATATGTAGACAATTAGTAATCAAAAAGATGTTACCATACTTTTCTGGTAATACTACCGAATGGTTAAAAGTATAAGTAATGTTTAAAAGATTTCTCGGATCGAATACATTGATCAGTTTAAACTCAATAAATTATGTAAGAAAAGGTTTCGAGGACGAAACCTCTTTAAGGGGGGTAGACTTGTAACACCCCGAAAACAGGTTTGGTAATCAAACCCTGTTAATACCAAAGGACGGGTAAAGTACCGTTAGCGGTTAAAGTAACCCGGCAAATATTAGGATTTAAATAAATAATCCTAATATTAAATAAAAAGTGAATAAGAGCTTTTAAGGAAATAAAAATGGATAAAAGGCCCGAGTTAACGGAACTTAAAACAAACTTGGTCATAAACTTCCCCAAACCCACCAAGTAACTAGGAATATCATCCTAGTTAAGTAGGTGCCTTAAAACAATGAAGAAAACCTGGGTATCAACCCTTTTTATAAAGCTACAAACTAAAGGGGCTATAAAGGGAAGAATTGAAACTTGATTTATTAAAATTAAACACAACACACACACTAGGTGTGTGTGTGCGTGTTCTGATCGACTAGGAGAAAGCTCAGGAGAGCTCAAACCCTAACTTCAACAAATTGATCAAATTGAAGCCCAAATCAAGAGCCAAATCAATGCATGAACACAAATTCGTGATCACCAAGTCAAGGGGATCGTGAGGTATGTTGAATTTCTAACATTCGTGAAGTTGTAAAAATTTGATAATCATCCTAATCGCGAATTAGGCATGAATTAGAGAAGCTATGGCTAGATTAGTGATGTATACTTGCTTAGGAACGAAACCCTAAGTGAAAATCATACATAACATGCTATGAATTGAATGATTGAATGAATTCCCACACTAGTCTAAGTGGGTATTAGTCATAAGATGGAATTGATGATATGATTATGATTAGAATCATCATGCATGTTAAGTAATCGGGAAATACTTAAACAATTTGCAATTTTGAGTATTTGATCATAAGTGATAGTGGTGAATTTTGATGTTAATCTTGGTAAAAATAACTAGTTACGAACTAGTTGTAAATGTGTAAAAATGTATGCACATTAGGTGTTTGTTAAAATGCCTAAATGAAAACTAAAGTGTTGAAATTAGAGTGAAAATGTGTATTTGAATAATATGGCAAGCTATATGAAATATGAAACAAGAAGAGTTTTAATCATCATGTTGATTTGAACTAATGTTGTAAATCATGTGATCGAAAGTAGTTAACTTTAATATGCTAAGTTAACTAATCATGAAGTCGAATAGTAGTTTAGACTTATGAAATAAGTGAGATGGAATAATCGTGAATAATTATGACTAATCTAACCATCTTACAATTTACAATGATAGTTTGACGATTAACAAGCTAGGTGAAAGCTTGGGAACGAAGCGGGTCAAACGAAGCAAGAATGACGGAAAAGCATAATTTGGAAGTAAGGTAAGTATAGCTTACACTAGTCATATATGTTGGAATATTCTTTGTTGTATTAATTACGAATAAGATAAATGCCTAATTGAGATATGATGTTCCGACGTGTAGTCGTACGGAACAAGATAACCAAATAGGATAAGAAACCGTATTGATGGTTAAAAATGAGTTAAATTGGTAATTCGATCATGTTATGACGAATGAAAGATGTACTTTTAAAGGTTACCATATAAGGTAAATCATGATAACTAAAAAGGGTAAATTCTAATAAATGTCAACTCGTTAATAATTGGTCATTTAGACCAAACGGGTCAAAAGGTGAAATTATCACCCTTTGACAATATCGGCTAATGGTTTGTCGAGTTGTATGATTTCAGGAATAAATATCAAATGGATACTTACATCGCTATTACTTAGCGGTTATTAAGGCAAGATATCGTAACGGGTCAATTTAAATATTGATCCGAGCCAGGTATGTGTAATATAGATTAACTACTCAATAGGAACTAGAGGTTCCTTGATAGTTAACTGCAGTCATATAGACAAATGGTTACTGTAATAAGCAAACCGAATGATTCATATGATGATCGTTGTGTTTTGAAAACATAAAGACTTTTGAATCAAATGCATAGTTTAAATCAGGGCTTTTGGGTCGATGATGTTTTTTAAAGGTCCTTTATATTAACGAAATGACTAAATGGACCAAAATACCATTGTGAGCTAAATCGAGCGAACGACCCACAAAGGTTGTTCGGAAAGAGTAGTATGCATAATTAAACACTTAGAATAAGTATACAAAAGCGAAACATGTGAATCCTTAGTCATTTGACTCTATTATAGTCTTTGCCGTAAAATAATGATTTGAGAGGTAAAATTTGGTTTATATTGATCACCACATTAAACCCACCATAAGTATAGTTGTGGTGGAAGATTATAGGATGAGAAATGTGGTGATGGAATGCTAGAAGCAATCGAAAGTGATTTTAGGCTTGAAAGTGCTTAAATACCCTTAACGAGTCAAAATAAGCACTTGAGCGTAAACGGGTTTTTATCATGTAAGAAACCCGTGATTTGAGATTAACATGATAGGATACATTGAAACTATGAATTTCATAAGTTTAAAGATCAAATTAACATGTTTGATGATGAAATCATGAACGGGTCAAAATTGGGTAAAAAGGGTAATATGCCGAAGAGTTAAAAGTATGAAATTTATTATGTCGGATGTTAGATTTTAACTCCATATGATGGAGAATTAAATTACGGACGCGTAGGAAAAAGAATCGGGTAAAACGGATTAAAAACGAGAGAGTTATGCTCGTTTCCGTGAAATCGGGTCATGCTGAGAATGTACAGCAACTGTTAAGCAACAGTCTGTGAAAACAGGGGCTAGGCGTCACGCGACGCCCCCCTGTTCCGGAAAAATATTTATTTTGTTGTTGTTTGACCCATGTAACTTGTTTAAACTATTTATTTAACTATCAAAACTAACTTTTAAGTTGGTTTTGATTATAGGTGATCGCCAAGAGTAAGCTCGATGAGGAACCGAACACGATAAAATTAAACACTCGAGATTAAAGCTTCCGCACGGCGTTACGTCATAACTTTTAAACGACGAACTTGTTTATATTATGTTGAAAATTTTTAAGTTGTAAAAGTTTTAGATTACTCGTATTTTCTAAGGATACTTAATTGTAATTACATGTTTATTTTCGTTATTTATACGAAAATCTTTAAAATAATAACAAGGGTGTTACACAGTTACTCCCAGCAAACGTACTCGCGACGACAATTTTAGTAACAATATAAATGGAGGCGGCAACAATAATAACAATGATGTAATGCAAGCCCCATTTCTTAAGAAAATGAAAGCTGCAACACCTGGTTGCACCTACAAGGAATTTCTTGCCTGTAAACCAATCGAATTTGCAGGCAATGAAGGGGCAACTGTTGCACTGCATTGGTTAGAGAAAACTGAAGCAGTAATTAAAATACGTAAATGTGCCGAGGAAGACAAGGTTATGTACGCGTCGCATCTTTTTAAAGAAGGTTCGTTAGAATGGTGGAACACAGTACTACAAGCCAAAGGAAGTGATGTGGCTTATGCCATGAATTGGGAAGAATTTAAGGGACCGGTGGAAAGAAAATTATGTCCCGAATATGAAAAGGAACAAATGACAAATAAGTTCCTGAACCACCGGATGGTGGATGTTGATTGTCGAGGGTATACTTCGACATTCTTCGAGTATGCTAGAGTTGTACCAACCCTGGATTTTCCAGAACCGGTGCTTATTTCTCGCTATATTTGGGGGTTGATTAGCGAAATTCGGGATATCGTCAAAGTTGCGAGACCCCGCACAATTGACGATGCGGTGGAATTGGCCAACACCTTAACCGACGGGCTGGTACGCACAAGAGAAGAAAACCGGAAGAAGGAAGTGGCCCAAAAGATTACCCAAGGATTTCGTGTGGGTAATAATAGTAGTAATTTCAAGAAAAAGGGAACCGGGCAATCTTCCACTGCTCTATTTTGCAGTACCTGTAAAAGGAAGCATTTTAGAAAATGTAAGGGGTACTGTAACTTCTGCAAGATTCCGGGGCATCAAGAAGAAGATTGCAGGAGGAAGAAATCAACATTCTGCTTCAACTGTGGAGAAGCTGGATATTTTAGACCAGACTGCCCTAAATTGGTCAAACCAGCTGACAACAAAGCCAAACATGCAGAAGGAACTATCAAAAAGAATGCATGAGCCTTCCAGTTAACTACCGAGGAAGCAGAGCTAATTCCAGATGTTATAGCTGGTATGTTCCTAGTTCACGACGTTTATGCCAAAGTATTATTTGACTCTGGTGCAAACCAAAGTTTTATAAATACTTCATTCTGCCAAGCTCTTAACATACCCTTAACCAACCTTAGACAAGTTTTTACGGTAGAAACGACAGATGGAAATTCTGTTAACATAGATAAGGTTTTGCAAGAAGGAAAGATAGAACTCGTAGGCCATAAATTTTCTGCAAACCTGTTACCTATGAAATTAGTTGGATTCGATGTTGTGTTAGGAATGGATTGGTTAGTAGCCAACCATGCTCGAATCCTCTGTGATAAGAATTCCATAGAAATTCATACACCCACAGAAGAAATAATTGTGGTTACAGGAGATAAGCCACGTAAGCCACTGAAATTCATTTCAGTAATGAAAGTGGCCAGTTATTCAAGAAAACAAGGAATAGTGTATATGATGTCGGTAATCATTAACACTAAAGGTAAGGAACTTAAGGAAATTCATGTAGTATCAGAATACCCGGATGTATTCCCAGAAGAACTACCGGGATTACCACCTGATAGGGAAGTAGAATTTAGAATTCATCTAATTCCTGGAACTACACCGATAGCTAAGGCACCTTATCGGTTAGCACCCACCGAAATGTTAGAATTGAAAAAGCAGTTAGATGAATTATTAAGCAAAGGATTCATACAACCTAGTATATCCCCATGGGGAGCACCAGTGTTGTTTGTGAAAAAGAAAGATGGTTCGATGCGAATGTGTATCAATTACAGGGAATTGAATAAGGTTACAATTAAGAATCGATACCCATTACCTAGGATTGATGATCTTTTCGATCAACTCCAAGGAGCTAGATATTTTTCTAAGATAGACTTGTGCTCTGGATACCATCAGTTGAAAGTACAAGAAGAAGACATACCTAAAACTGCTTTCAGAACTAGGTATGGTCATTACGAGTTTACAGTCATGCCCTCTGGACTAACAAATGCTCCTGTAGCATTTATGGACATGATGAATAGAATCTATAAACCGTATTTGGATAAATTTGTGATTGTCTTCATTGACGATATACTTATTTATTCCAAAAGTCAGGAGGAGCATTTTGAACATCTGCATGTACTCTTAACTTTGTTAAGAAAAGAAAAGCTTTACGCCAAATTCTCGAAGTGTGAATTTTGGCTACAGGAAGTGCACTTTTTAGGACACATGGTGAATCACGAAGGTATACATATAGATCCTTCTAAGATAGAAGCAATTTTAAACTGGAAAGTTCCGCAATCAGCTACAGAAGTTCGAAGTTTTCTAGGATTAGCTGGATATTACAGGCGCTTTTGTAACACCCCAAAAACCCGAATGTTTATATTGTCGTATGTTCCTATAGGACATATCATGAAATAAGTAACTAGGCTATTTAACCTAGTTGAGGGAATGGTAAAAGCTATAGAAAGATGAAAATGGTGCCAATTATGTTTAATTAACAAACACGAGGGACTAAAGTGGTTAAAATGAAAGTTGAGATAATAAAAGAAAATAACAACACACACAAACACACATTCGTGTATGTTCTGGATCGTTCAGGAGCTCCCAAAGGAGCCAAACCTTAGCTCAACCTTAAATGATCAAATTGAAGGGTAAATCGAAGCTCAAATTCATGAATAAACATGGGTTAATTATCACCTTCACAAGGGGATCATAAGGTATGTCTCAAAACTAAGATTGGTGAACTTGTATGAAGTGGGTTATGTTTTAATCCGTGAATTTAAGTGATATTGAGCATGTGTAGGTGTTAGAATCTTCATATGGAACATGGATATTGCATGATTTACGTTAATTTGATGCTTAGAGTTGAAACCCATTAGTTATGACGAGGATGATGACTTGAATCATCATCCATGTTTAATTCTTGTGAAAGATTGATGTATTATGTGGTATATGAAGAAATCTTGTTAGCTAAATTGAGCATAATATGGGTTTACTTAATGTTTTGTAGTGTTGGTGAATGAAAGCATGAAGTAGGAAGTGAAGCATGATATACTTGTACATTAAGCTTAAATAGTGGTACGCACGCCAAGCGTTCGATGAAATGCCTAAGAGAGCAAATATGTGAATTTATATGCAAGTTGTAAGTTTATATGTATAGAAAGTGATTGTGATGAATTTAGTAGTTTACTAACTTGAAGAATGTGCTTTAGATGGAACTCGTATAAGAATTCGGGTTGAATGTATGTGTTGGTCAAGTTTACGCATTAGGAGCTTGTACAGTGTGTTTGAACGGGTGAGGTTTGCTATGTGGTCAACAAATCCCTTAAATGCGGTTAAAAGTGAACGTGTACTAAATGTATAGCATATGACCTTACTAGCAAAGGATGATGTTACGAATATGTTAAGTTGATTCTTATAGGGTGTGGTTGTCGAATATAGAATTATGAAAGCATAAGTATGTGTGAATTGATTGTGTGTATGTTATGTATGTGACTAGGTGGTCATGTAGTTGTATGTGTCCTACAACATTATGTATGAAATGAATATGATGTCACTAATATGGTCTACCATATCAACATATATGCGTGTTCAAAAATAGGAAGCTATATGCTAGAAGGTTGACTTTCTGAAAGTCAACCGAGAATTTATAGCTTGGTTAGACATTTTGACACAAATGTAAGAATCGAGAGATCATGGAATATGTGTTAGACCAATTATGTGTTATGTGTGACAACGAATTTGGATTTCATAGATATTGAACAATGTGGTTGACTATTCATGTCGTATGCATGTTCGTGAAAGTCAATGTAGATAAGAGTCAGAAAATGTGTGTTAATATGAATGAGCATGAATACTAACATTATTATGGCATGACGGCATGAAAGAATAGGAACGACACTAGCATGGACCAAGCATGGATGGCAAACGAATCAAAATAAGGCAAGGAAGCGGTTACGAACACGGATGGACAAGGTAAGTGATTCCCGAACTAAATTTACTTATATATATAATGAGTTTTGATTACAAGAAGGATGGGAATCATGAAAGGATGGGTAAGAAATGATAGAACAAAAGTAAGTAAAGTCGTATTGGGTAATATGTGTATTAGCCATGAATGAAAAGTCTTGTTAAGTTCAAACGGGTCAAAATAAAGAAAGTAAGATAAAAGTATAGGATTTGGTTGTGGGAACTTGGGGTTAAGTGTTAGAATGATTTGGGGGCTTGGAATAATGCTATTTTACAATTTTGGAAGTTCGGGATGCGCGAACGGGGGTTAAAACATCGAAAAGAATGAAATCTGGCATCGGTGCTGCAGGGGCAGTGTCCCCGACGCTGGTAGCAGCGTCCTCGACGCTGGGCAACGGTTAGCCGATGCCCTAACTTGCTGTCTACGCGCCAGCCGACGCCAGTAGCCCCGTTTCTTCGATTTTCTTCGATTCCGGACCCCGTAGACCCATTCCCAAGCCCCGTTAAACTTCCATAATGTACCCTAACCTCACCAAATAGTTTTGTGAGGTACGGGTGATTATAGAACTCATTTTTTAAGCTCCCGAAATGTAGCTCAAACTCATTAAAGAGTGTTTATGAGGTACGGGTAAGAATGGGGCGTGTATGCAAGTATGTGTGGGAACGAAATAAGTATGTGGGAATGTATGAATAGATTAATTGTATGTAGTAGATGGAACCCATTAGTAAACACGAATAGAAATGAGTGTACGTGTAGGTTGGTATGTACGAGACTTATATATATAGTAGTTTGTGACTAAGAATTGTTACTAGGAATATGTGAGAATGTAAGTTGTATGTAAGAGTTTGGATAGAGGGATAGGTGTATGAAGTAGGATTTATCATACTCGAAAGAGTTGGATTAGATAATTTGTATGCGTGTTATTGAACCATATTTATTCGAATGAGTGAGACTCATATGTGTGCATGTATGGTGTAAATATACATCAGTATTAACGATGCTAACCGGGCTGCATTTGAGAAATGAAATGCAGGCACATTATTGTTGGCTCATTGAAGGTTAAACACCGAGATGAAATGCTTGAATTCAGAAAGATAACCAAATGGAATGTATATGAGGATAGAACGCGACGTGATCCTATAATTATGAATTTTAGATTATATATAATGTCACCAAGTACTAATGATGTGAATGTATGTGGTGAATGTAGGTTGTACGAAATCATGGATCATCATCATCACGAGGTGTAAGCGGTCGAAGATCAACTCATAAGGTAGATTGTACGGGAATGTGTGATTATGCAATTTAGTAAAAATAAGTTATGTTTTATTTCATAAATGAGAAGGAAGAATGTAATTATCGTAAAAGAGTTATTTTAAAATGGATTTTCAAGTATGTTAAGACGTTTATAAACAAAGAAATTTTAAGGATCGTATTTCCGCTGCGTCTTTATGGTTAATACGTGTCAGGGTATTACAAGTTGGTATCAGAGCCATGGTTTGAGTGAAATCAAATATGAGGAGATAAATACTTGAACTCAAACCTGTGTGCTCTTATGACAGGGAACCCGTACAATCTGAGACTCTATCAAGATCTAAGGGTAGAAGTAAAGGTAAGTATGTGCTTAAGTACGTATTTGAAGAAAACTAACAGTATGTTGTGTGTAAGGTAGGCATAATTGCTCGGAATGGATGATCCGTGAATGCGGTCTAGGACCGGCATCAAGGCATGTAATAAGACAAATTGGCCCCAGGTACGTTAATTTAACATGTGGGCGCATGTAAAACGGTATAATCTAGCAAGTGAAATAAAACCTTAAATGAAATGTAATAATGAAATGCTAATGAAGTTTTGAAAATGTTAAACGTGCCGAAACTTAATTCTTCGGACATAAGGTGGCGATTACACGAAGACACGAAACTAGTATGTGGATTGTGTTCCTGGCCAGTACACAAGAAACATATGACGTTCATGAGACCGTGATAATCGTTACAGGTATGTCCGTTAGAATTAGGTAGTAGGTGGACGTGAGGGTGAAGAGAAATGTAAGACTTTCAGGAATGAAAGTATGAATGATATGTTAGAATCCGTGAGACGGATTCGAAGCATGAAAGGAATGAAAACATGAATGGTGTGTTAGAATCCGCGATACGGATTCCAAGCATGAAAGGAATGAAGTATGAATGACCTGTTTGAATCCGCGAGACGGATTCAACACATGTAAGGAATGGAAGATGTGAATGATATGTTTGAAGCCGCTAGGCGGATTCAAATCATAGAAGGAAGAAAAGGTATGAATGATATGTTTGAAACCGCTAGACGGACTCAAACATAGAAGGAATGAAGGGTCTGGATGTTAAGTTTGAATCCGCGAGATGGATTTAAAACATAAAAAGGATGAAATTAACCCACCTCAGGATGCGTCGATAGTTTGACCATGGTTGCATCAAACGATTCATATAAGTAAATGTAAAGCAAATGAACAAAATAATGATCGTAATTGGCACGCAAACCTAAATTTTAGACGAAACAAGGAAATTTTGAACAAGTTATGTGTTAGATGTGTTAGTAATCGACTCTTAGGAGTCATAATGAACGACGGGCCATGACCCGGACAATAATTTAAAAATGAATGAGAAGGGTGAGTTTTGTTAAGAATACCGAAATGATGTAATGAATGTCCTTGCAAGTAAGCATGAAGGGAAAGAAGTACGAATGTGTACCTCATTACATCTACGATAAGTAAGAAATGCCGGTTTGACCTTGAAAAGTCAAACTGCAAGGTCGACAAAATAAGTAACCAGAATAAAAGAATTGCATGTAAGGAATGAAATTTGGAAAGTGTTATAGCATGTACATAGGAAATTGTAAAAGAATTATAGGTGAGTAACCACCTAGTATAATGAATGTTTGAATGAAAAGTGCTAACCGCTGATTTTGTAGATGTCAATGGTAGAACTCTCAATGTGATGAAACCAATTGAATTGGTGAATGAATGTGCACGAGTAAAAGCTCAGTGCAAGGATGAATGAAAGCTGGTCTGGTACGGTTAGTACACGCGAAGGAGCGGATCGATCTGGTTTACGGATCGCAGAAGCACGAAATGAAATCAAAGTAAGTATAATGTTTTAACTCATACCGCATAGATATGGATTAGTAAATTAAAAGCGACCTACGAAATGAATAATTGAATATGTATGGTAGGGTATGGAATGTTTAACTTTTAATAGTTGATGTAAGAAGAGAACTATGTCATTAAGAAGTAAATCTTGAAAGTTTTGAGCGAAAATTTTGGGTTTTGGTTGAACTCTCGTATAAAGAACCTGCATGGTATGCTTGCTTAGGCAAATTAAGTAATGCATGAATTGAGAGGAATAGTAATGTAGAAGGAATGAGGTGAGTTGAAGGTAACGTAAGGGTATGTATAGTACAAATAACTATAGGAAACGTAGAATGATGTTAACTTTGGAGTTAAGCGTGCATATGTGACTATGAAATAGTAGTTTTGTTGCGATAACAAAACAAGAACTAAATGTTATATGACATATGTATAGAATATAATCTAAGAGGTGGGATGAAGGTATTAGATCTGTTATAACGGAACATACGAATGTAAGTACGATAATAAGTGTGAAGAAGTATGTATATTGACCCACTACAAACGGACCAAGGAAATGAGAATGTTATGTAAAAGTAAAGTATGAAAAGTATGGACTTGTTAGAAAGAAGTCAACTATATGAATAGTTATGAATCCAGAAGGGATAGTTACTTAGTATTATGAGGTACCTATCGAAATTAAACATAGGTGTGTATATAAATTACGAAATTAGATCGTATGGTCGATGAAAATAAGATGAATGTTGAAATAAACAAAAAGGATTGTTATTAATGGGATGTTGGAATTGTTTCAAGAAAACAAAATGATATACTGCACATGATATACGAGTATTAGAATGCTGAATGAACCATTAGCTAAGAAGTATGTTAGAAGCTAGCATTATTAGTGAAAACGACACTAATAAGAACTCCGGGACGGGTTCTTGAAAATAAAAGACTGTCACTAAGGTGGGCTAGTGGACGTGTTGATGGAGCAAGGGGAAAGGATAATAAGTGTTATTTGGAAATGAGAAAGGTTTCGGGGATGAAATCTCATTTAAGGGGGGTAGATTTGTAACACCCCAAAAACCCGAATGTTTATATTGTCGTATATTCCTATAGGACATATCATGAAATAAGTAACTAGGCTATTTAACCTAGTTGAGGGAATGGTAAAAGCTATAGAAAGATGAAAATGGTGCCAATTATGTTTAATTAACAAACACTAGGGACTAAAGTGGTTAAAATGAAAGTTGACATATTAAAAGAAAATAACAACACACATTCGTGTATGTTCTGGATCGTTCAGGAGCTCCCAAAGGAGCCAAACCCTAGCTCAACCTTAAATGATTAAATTGAAGGGTAAATCGAAGCTCAAATTCATGAATAAACATGGGTTAATGATCACCTTCACAAGGGGATCATAAGGTATGTCTCAAAACTAAGATTGGTGAACTTGTATGAAGTGGGTTATGTAAGTGAAATTGAGCATGTGTAGGTGTTAGAATCTTCATATGGAACATGGATATTGCATGATTTACGTTAATTTGATGCTTAGAGGTGAAACCCATTAGTTATGGTGAGGATGATGACTTGAATCATCATCCATGTTTAATTCTTGTGAAAGATTGATGTATTATGTGGTATATGAAGAAATCTTGTTAGCTAAATTGAGCATAATATGGGTTTACTTAATGTTTTGTGGTGTTTGTGAATGAAAGCATGAGGTAGGAAGTGAAGCATGATATACTTGTACATTAAGCTTAAATAGTGGTACGCACGCCAAGCGTTCGATGAAATGCCTAAAAGAGCAAATATGTGGAATTGTATGCAAGTTGTAAGTTTATATGTATAGAAAGTGATTGTGATGAATTTAGTAGTTTACTAACTTGAAGAATGTGCTTTAGATGGAACTCGTATAAGAATTCGGGTTGAATGTATGTGTTGGTCAAGTTTATGCATTAGGAGCTTGTACAGTGTGTTTGAACGGGTGAGGTTTGCTTTGTGGTCAACTAATCCCTTAAATGCGGTTAAAAATGAACGTGTACTAAATGTATAGCATATGACCTTACTAGAAAAGGATGATGTTATGAATATGTTAAGTTGATTCTTATGGGGTGTGGTTGTCGAATATAGAATTATGAAAGCATAAGTATGTGTGAATTGATTGTGTGTATGTTGTGTATGTGACTAGGTGGTCATGTAGTTGCATTTGTCCTACAACATTATGTATGAAATGAATATGATGTCACTAATATGGTCTACCATATCAACATGAATGCGTGTTCAAAAATAGGAAGCTATATGCTAGAAGGTTGACTTTCTGAAAGTCAACCGAGAATTTATAGCATGGTTAGACATTTTGACACAAATGTAAGAATCGAGAGATCATGGAATATGTGTTAGACCAATTATGTGTTATGTGTGACAACGAATTTGGATTTCGTAGATATTGAACAATGAGGTTGACTATTCATGTCGTATGCATGTTAGTGAAAGTCAATGTAGATAAGAGTCAGAAAATGTGTGTTAATATGAATGAGAATAAATACTAACATTATTATGGCATGATGGCATGAAAGAATAGGAACCACACTAGCATGGACCAAGCATGGAAGGCTAACGGATCAAAATGAGGCAAGGAAGCGGTTACGAACACGGATGCACAATGTAAGTGATTCCCAAACTAAATTTACTTATATATATATAATGAGTTTTGATTACAAGAAGGATGGGAATCATGAAAGGATGGGTAAGAAATGATAGAACAAAAGTAAGTAAAGTCGTATTGGGTAATATGTGTATTAGCCATGAATGAAAAGTCTTGTTAAGTTCAAACGGGTCAAAATAAAGAAAGTAAGATAAAAGTATAGAATTTGGTTGTGGGAACTTGGGGTTAAGTGTTAGAATGATTTGGGGGCTTGGAATAATGCTATTTTACAATTTGGGAAGTTCGGGATGCGCGAACGGGGGTTAAAACATCGAAAAGAATGAAATCTGGCATCGGTGCTGCAGGGGCAGCGTCCCCGACGCTGGTAGCAGCGTCCTCGACGCTGGGCAACAGGTAGCCGACGCCCTAACTTGCTGTCTACACGCCAGCCGAGGCCAGTAGCCCCGTTTCTTCGTTTTTCTTCGATTCCGGACCCCGTAGACCCATTCCCAAGCCCCGTTAAACTTCCATAATGTACCCCAACCTCACCAAATAGTTTTGTGAGGTACGGGTGATTATAGAACTCATTTTTTAAGCTCCCGAAATGTAGCTCAAACTCATTAAAGAGTGTTTATGAGGTACGGGTAAGAATGGGGCGTGTATGCAAGTATGTGTGGGAACGAAATAAGTATGTGGGAATGTATGAATAGATTAATTGTATGTAGTAGATGGAACCTATTAGTAAACACAAATAGAAATGAGTATACGTGTAGGTTGGTATGTACAAGACTTATATATATAGTAGTTTGTGACTAAGAATTGTTACTAGGAATATGTGAGAAAGTAAGTTGTATGTAAGAGTTTGGATAGAGGGATAGGTGTATGAAGTAGGATTTATCGTACTCGAAAGAGTTGGATTAGATAATTTGTATGCGTGTTATTGAACCATATGTATTCGAATGAGTGAGACTCGTATGTGTGCATGTATGGTGTAAATATACATCAGTATTAACGATGCTAACCGGGCTGCCTTTGAGAAATGAAATGCAGGTACATTATTGTTGGCTCATTGAAGGTTAAACACCGAGATGAAATGCTTGAAATCAGAAAGATAACCAAATGGAATGTATATGAGGATAGAACGCGACGTGATCCTATAATTATGAATCTTAGATTATATATAACGTCACCAAGTACTAATGATGTGAATGTATGTGGTGAATGTAGGTTGTACGAAATCATGGATCATCATCATCACGAGGTGTAAGCGGTTGAAGATCAAGTCATAAGATAGATTATACGGGAATGTGTGATTATGCAATTTAGTAAAAATAAGTTATGTTTTATTTCATAAATGAGAACGAAGAATGTAATTATCGTAAAAGAGTTATTTTAAAATGGAATTTCAAGTATGTCAAGACGTTTATAAACAAAGAAATTTTAAGGATCGTATTTCCGCTGCGTCTTTATGGGTAATACGTGTCAGGGTGTTACAACTTTATAAGGGATTTTTCTAAGATAGCTGTTCCATTAACTAAGCTAACCTGTAAAACAGTTAAGTTTGAATGGGGACCTAAGCAAGATGAAGCTTTTAAGATTTTGAAACAACGATTAACAAATGTTCCTATTCTAGCCTTGCCAAAAGGAATAGAAGATTTTGAAGTTTATTGTGATGCTTCTAATTTAGGATTAGGATGTGTGCTAATGCAACGCAAGAAAGTAATTGCGTATGCCTCAAGGCAATTGAAAAAGCACGAGGAAAATTATACGACTCATGACTTAGAGTTAGGAGCCATAATTTTTGCCCTTAAGATTTTTAGACATTATCTGTACGGAAGTAAGTTTACTGTCTATACAGATCATAAGAGTTTAAGGTACCTATTTGGCAAAAGGAATTAAACATGAGGCAAAGAAGATGGATGGAAATTCTAAGTGATTACGACTGTGATATTCAATATCACGAAGGAAAGGCGAATGTAGTTGCAGATGCCTTAAGTCATAAGTACCATGAAAAGCAACAATGAATTCGTGCTCTTGGGTTAAGTTTACAATTAGACTTAATGGAACAACTGAAGAATGTTCAAGAAACCGCAACTGAAGATAGTGCTGAAGGAATGAAAGGACGAATTAAGGAGTTAGAACAGGGAACTGATGGAATTTGGAAATTCCATAAGAAAAGGATTTGGGTACCGAAAAAAGGAAATTTACGAGATAAGATTTTATAGGAAGCCCATAAATCTAGGTATACCGTACATCCTGGTAACAATAAAATGTAGCAAGATTTAAGAAACAATTTCTGGTGGATCGGTAAGAAAAAGGACATAGCTAGATACATTTCTATGTGCCTAACTTGTTCACAAGTTAAGGCAGAACACCAGAAACCCTCAGGTCTACTACAACAATTAGAAATGCCTGTATGGAAATGGGAACTAATAACCATGGACTTTGTTACTAAGTTACCCAAGACCAGAAAAGGTAACGACGCAATCTGGGTGATTGTGGATCGATTAACCAATTCAGCCCATTTTCTACCCATGAAAGAAACCTTTAGCATGGAAAGGTTAGCAAAGTTGTACGTAGACGAAGTAGTATCATTACATGGAGTCCCACTCTCCATTGTATCAGATAGGGATAGTCGCTTCACCTCACATTTCTGGACGAGTTTTCAAGAAGCCATGGGAACACGACTAAATTTAAGTACTGCATATCATCCCCAAACAGATGGACAGAGTGAAAGGACGATCCAAACCCTGGAAGACATGATTAGAGCATGTGTCATAGATTTTGGGGGAAATTGGGACAACCACCTACCCTTAATCGAGTTCTCCTATAACAATAGTTATCATGCAAGCATCGAAGCTGCCCCATTTGAAGCACTGTATGGACGAAAGTGTCGAACTCCAGTTTGTTGGGCAGAAATAGGAGAAAGTCAATTATTAGGTCCAGAGATTGTGCAAGAAACCACCGACAAGATCACTCAAATCAAGGAAAGACTGAAGACGGCTCGAGATCGCCAGAAAAGTTATGCAGACAATCGACGTAAGCCGTTAGAATTTCAAGTTGGAAACAAAGTACTATTGAAAGTTTCTCCTTGGAAAGGAGTAGTTTGATTCGGTAAGAAAGGAAAACTAAGTCCAAGGTATATAGGACCATTTATGGTTACCCAACGCATAGGACCAGTTGCCTATCGCTTACAACTACCAGAAGAGTTAGTTGGAGTACATGACGTATTTCATGTATCTAACCTTAAGAAATGTCTATCTGACGAATCACTGGTAGTCCCTCTTCAAGACATACAGGTGAATGAAAAGTTGAAGTTCGTGGAGAAACCACTCCAAATAGAAGATAGAAATATTAAATTCCTCAAGCATAAAAGATTGGTACTGGTCAAGGTCAAGTGGGATTCAAAAAGAGGACCTGAATACACGTGGGAGCTGGATTCGGAAATGAAGCGAAAATATCCTCCCTTATTTCTGTAAATCTCGAGGACGAGATTTTAAATAAGGTGGGGAGGATGTAAGGACCTGCAAAAATGTCAAAAAATGACCCATAAGTGAAAACCCGTACCCTTGAAACCCTAGTGTTCATGAAAAACCAAGAAAACAAGATATTTAGATTTTAGGCAGGCCGCGTAAGGGTTAAGCCTATGCTTACGCGGGCCGCGACAGGACACCTGGTGACCGGGACTCGCTCCAGCCCACGTGGCGAACCTACATGTGACACGCTATCCCTACACGTAGACTAGGGGCCCTCGCGGGCCGCGTAAAGTTTAAGTTAAGGTTTACGCGGGCCGCGTAAAACCTAAAAACCAGCTATAAATTGCCTGTGCATGGGACTTGCTTCTGTGTTCGAAAATTTAGTTTCAAAACATCCAAATTCTGCTTAAAACGAGTGTTAAGGTGTCGAGGTGCTGCTATGAATACAGGGTATTAACTCGATCACTGCTACGATACAATGTCCGGTCGATTGAAACCAATCCGATGGATGTTTAAGTGCTGCCCGTATTTGGGCTCTACTTTGTCATTCGTCGTGAGGGTTTTGATTTCGTGAGTTTATCGTAAAGAGTTGTATTAAGTTACTAACCTAGTTTCGTGTGCATTGTTATTTAAACTAGGTTACAAGGCTAAATCAGTAGGCTAAACTCTGCCCGTCTAAATTTGCAATGTGAGTCATTCTCTTTTTATCAACTGTTTTACTAAACCTCAATTTATTTTCAAAAGTTATAATTACAGGGATTAAGACGTGGTTATCTTGAATCACTGGCTAGTGGGGTATTGTGCACATTACTAATTTCTCACGGTTAGGTTCACCAACCTAACAGTGATAATCAACACTACATGGGTGAAAGAACCCAATAGTGGTATGACCATCGTCACCAGGGACCAGGGTGGGTGTGATACGGCGCCAGATAAAAATAAGATAGTAGCCATTGTAATCGCTCTTATGTTGTAATTCATAACTATGTGTCGTTAAAATTGAGTGACTCGCCAGTATTTCCCCGCTGATAAAATCTTTTTAAATATGTTTCAGGTGATTTACTGTGAACCAGGGATAAGTGCTGTATAGCCCCCCCAGCTTGAAGAATGTGGCTCAGTAAAATAAATAAACATGTTTTGTAAAACAGGGAATTTCCTCGTGAAATTCCTTTATTGTAAATTACGGGGTTTGTCCCAGTTCGTGAAATAAAATAATTGGGCATTTTCAGTTTAAAAGATCCTGTTAAAATTTTCCGCTGCCAAAATAAACAATACCACGGGTTTCTGTCCCGCGGCTCCTGAAACGGGTAAAACCGGGTCGGGGGCCGTGACACATAAGTTATTGCATGGAGTTTCAATAGATTAGATAATTGTTTCGTTCTAAAGTTCTCAGACAAGAGAAGGGTAAAATTCAAGACCATCGACGCCATACTTCGCATGGAAGAGGAAGTCCAAAGGGATATTCTTGCCCTGGGTGTTCCAATGACAAACCGGTGTGAAAGAACTAAAACAGTAATAAGAAGGTTGAAGAGAAAATTTCAAGGGGATGATGATGATGATTTTGAGCTACCAATCGATTGGAGTTTGAATGACCAATTTAGGATGGTGAGAGTGACTTATAACAATGGAGATGAAGATTCCTTCACAATGGACGAAGTGCTGAACACAGAGAATGTTCGCTTTCTTCAACGACACTTAACTTTAACACCTCCACCTCTTATCACAACCAGAATTGTGATTATGTTTAAATCTAGGATGTCTTTTAGGCTTAACCAGTTGATGACGTTAAACGCCAATGTAGTTAATGATGAATATGAGGAAAGTGATGAGCAAAGCGATGGGTACATCTTTGATGTAATCCTATCCAATGAAGAGTATTGATTTTGTTTGTTTTCTTTAGTTTTTATTGTAATGTTTGAGTAATTTTATGAATGAATTGTAATGAATGTAAGAACGCCATGAACGCCAATCAATTTACTTTGAAATATTTTCTTTATCAGGGGCAAAACTCTATATAAGAAAACAAAAAAACCATAGATTGAGTTTCTAAATAAATGCCAAAAAGCTTTCAACGCCACAACTGGTGTGTGGGATAAAATGAATAAAAACCTGTAAAAAGACAAAAACACCCCTCTCCTGAATTGTAGCACGCGCCACGTGTCGCACTAGGATCCGTTCTCACCTTTTTCACACTTTCCACCATTTTCTTCAGAGCCTGTTTATATATATATATATATATATATATATATATATAGAGAAACGGGATCAGGAGAAAACGCTCAAAAGTGTGAGAACGGTGAGAAAGCATCCTGGCCCAACACGTGTCACGCGACATAGAGAAGGGCGGATGGGCTTTTTTGTCCTTTCATATTTCTTTTTTTTAAACGCGTGTCACATAACCTTTCCATTTTTTGGTGTTTATTAAATACGCGGCGTTTTTATTGTTTTTAGATCAGGATCATAGTAAATATTTTGGCGTTTTAAGTATGTTTGGCGTTTATATTTTTTTTTAGATCAGGATGCAGGCCTATAATGTAAAAAACATCAGTAATTTTGTTGATGTTTATTTTTTTTTCTATCAAGTGTTGTGCCATGTATGATACTTGCCTATAATGTGACAGGTAATTATGGCGTTTTGAAAAGACAAATAAATTCAATTTTTCATGTAGTGGCTTTTAATATAATAAATGTTTGTCAATAATGTTACCGTTTCTTCATTTTACTGTTTAGCAATTACGGTTTCGTTCAATTTCATCTGTCAATTAGTGTTGATTTTTCCAGTAATACTTTGTTTGGCGTTTTTGGCGTTTTATATAGCAACACCGTGCTTTGCTAGCATCCGTTCTCTCAGTTTTCACACTATCAGGCGTTTTGGTGTTTATAGTTTTTGTCATTTTATACTCAATATTTTTTAATTAGTAGAGAATTAGATAATAAACAATAGAGAATTAGATAACAAACAATAGAAAATGAAAAAAATAAAAATTATAATATAATTTCTAATCCAAATCTTCACTGTCATCAGCCTCTTCTACGTTAACCTTTTTGGCGTTTTGAACATGTTTTTGAATACCTTATGTAGATCCTTATTTTCCTACATAACGCTCGTCTTTAAAAGATGCTTATTTTTTGTGGCATCCTTTATTGTGGGTTGATATATACTTGTTTGATGACATGTTGAAGACGAACGCCTGCTCTAGTGTATTGATCCCTTCAAGCCATCAATATATCCATCAAGAACAAAGTGACATGATGACATGTCAGTGTCATCAGTCTCTTTTTCTTGAATATTTGTCCATCTCATTCAGCAAAAACTTATAGAGATACCCATCTTAGAGAAGAATCCATTCAGTGAAACTTCATTCAGAACAATACTCACTATAGAAGAAACGAGGTTCTGCATCTGTGGCTTTTTTTAACTATTATTTTGGCGTTTTTAAAGTGAATGGTTTCTTGGAAATATGGCGTTTGTTTTTGCTTTGTGATCAGTTGATTGTGCAGAGACGTCTCTCTTATAGGATGTTTTTGGCGCGTAGTTTAGGCGGGATTTTTATTTATAATGAATGATATTAATAAAGTAGTCGTCTTTTCAGTTACTGTATATTTTACTGTTTTTGTTCAGCTTTTTATGAGTTTTTAGGGTCATAGACTTTCCATCTCCCAAGCTTGGCATTTTTTTAATGGCTTTAAGTAGTTTTTGGCGTTTTTTTTTCATTTTTAGCTTTTAATAATACTTCTGTAAATTACTTTTATTATAGTTTGGGAGTTTTTGGCGTTTTACTGCATTATGGCGTTTTACAAGCATTATGACTGTTTGGCGTTTTATTAATATAATGTATTTTTTATTCTAAGTTGAAAGATACATAACAAACAACCGAAAAAGAAAATTAAAAAAAAAATAGAAACAATTCATCTTCCAAATCTTCACTGTCATCAGCCTCCATCTTCTTTGAAACATTTTCACTGGCGGTTTGGCTTTGTCATGCTCGTGTTTTTGTGGCCGTTTGGAAAGACAAAATGACATGAGTTTTTGGTTTGAATATGTATCTTCAAACAACTCATCAGCGTCACTCGTCTCTTCATGCCATTATAATATTCATCAATAACAAAACACAAAAAATGACATAAGTCTGACACCAACATCTTTTTGTTTATGATTTGTCCATCTCATGCAGGAAAATGTTATTTGAGTCACAACACCTCAGGGAAGAATGCATTCTTCGAAACTTTGACGTAGAACAATATTGAATATACAAGAAACGATATTTGCCATTTTGCCGTTTTACTGAGGAAATAGTGTATCTGAAAGAAACGTCGATTTTTTGGAATCTTTGATGTTTGATTGTTTTGGTGTTTTCTAAGATGATTGGTATATAGTAAAATATGGCGTTTTTTGAGTAGGTGTGTTTGATGTTTTGTGGATTTTGGCGTTTGTAAGATGAATGGTATATAGTAGAAAATATGGCGTTTCAGGTTCTTGGGGGTGTGATTTTATGTCTGGGATGTTTTTTTCATATATGGATGTGTTTTGGTCCGTAATGGCGTTTTATTCATTAGTTTGGCGTTTTGGTATAGAAGTGTAAAGACATTTTTACCCTTAATGAAGCGCGTCCACTTAATAGAATTCGTGTTATTTACGAAAACGCCACCGCGCCAATCTAGTCCATAGATTGTTTTGATCGGACGATCCATAAGCGTTCTCACCGTTCTCACACTTTCCACCGTTTTCTCTAAATCCTGACCCTATATATATATAGGGGAAGGTTCAAATGAAAACCACTATTTATTGTGAAAACTCGAAAACTAATTAAAAAAGCCAAAAAAATACCATTTTTTTTTTGCATACCAATTTTCGCCATTTTATATATATAATTTTTTTTTGTAGTGCACATGTGTAATACTACACATGTGTACTATAAATTTTTTTTTTTTTGAAATTTTTTTTTATATAAAAAAACCTGCGATTTTTGAAAAAAAAAATTGAAAAAAAAATTTAGTGTGTTTTTTAGGTTTTTTTAGTTAGTTTTTGAGTTTTCACAATAAAAGCGGTTTTCATTTGAACCATCCCCTATATATATATGAAATTAGGATCAAATACAAAGGCTCCTAACTGTAAGAAGTACAGAGGCTCCTAAAAAAACCACTACACAAAAAAAAACCTAAACACCCACACCACCCAAAAATCTAAACTCCCCACCCCCACCCCTCCCCCCCCCCCATCACCCACCCAAAAAAATAATTTTTTTTTTGCCAGGGGAGTTGGGGGTTTAGGTTTTTGGGTGGTGGCGGATGTTTAGGAGTTTAGGTTTTTGGATGGTGGTGGGGTGGGGTGGGGGCGGGTGTTTAGATTTTGGGTGGTGGTATAGTGGGTTTAGGTTTTATGTTATTGGACACTTGTCACTCTATAAATCCTTTTTAAACTTCGTACAATTAGGAGCGTTTGTAGAATAACTTAACCCTACATATAAGATATTTTGTAATTGACATTTTCACCACCTCAAAAATTATATTGACACATCCAGTGTAGACTGTGGACACATGTCAGTTTAGCCCGAACCATGTGAATTTTGTCAAGAGTTCATCAGCAGGTCAACTACAGCAAGTTAGTTAGAACAGGTGATTGCCAATTCTTATTGTTCAGTATCTATTCAGCTGCTGCACAAAAGTTGGCCATCCCATTACAACAGATTGAGAAATTATTGTTTTTTTTTGTTAATCAGAAAGTTAAGCTCAATTTAGGACAACCATCATACGCGCCTGAAGAAACACTAGTTCAAAGGACCGGAATCGATTGAACCAGGGGTTTAGCTCTGCATAAAAGGGTTAGGTCTTCTCGTTTGATTCGGGGTTTGGCTAAGCTCATTCTTCGGGTGATAACTACAAAACGAACAGCCGTTAGACTTGCCACGGGGAGAATAGGGGTTCTCTCCGTGACCACCCTCCGGCGTGAGAATAAGTACAGGTTTCAATAAAGAAGAAGAAGAAGTAATAGTGAAAGTGAAGTGAGA
The DNA here is from genome assembly GCA_030545235.1 of Helianthus tuberosus. Classification (NCBI taxonomy): domain Eukaryota; kingdom Viridiplantae; phylum Streptophyta; class Magnoliopsida; order Asterales; family Asteraceae; genus Helianthus; species Helianthus tuberosus. Next base: position 162,435,889 of record CM060397.1, read on the forward strand.
GTAACTTGAGAAATGATACCTGATATATATTATTTATAACCGAATTTTGGGCGGGAAAGTTTGTTGACGAAGGAAGTAACGGAAAGCATTTTCCGTAAGCGGTTATTTTCTCCACCGTTAATCACTAACGTGATGTATATGTACACAGATCGTGGGCATGATCAACAGTTGGGGAGATGCCACGTGGAAAGTGAGTGAACGTGGATCCTTCTTCCATTCAGTGCCATCATCGTGACTTTGAGGGGTGCTCAGGATGATGCCACGTGGCCATTCGGTTATAATCGAATGGTTGTGCACGATAAGGCCTTTTAGAAGATTTACAGCTGTAATCCTATATGGCTCTTCCTCATGCAAATTCTGTTGTAACAGAAAGGTTACTTTCTGTTTAAGTCTGGGTGATATTTGCGGCGACGTATTTTGCTTCCATCCTAACTTGTTCAGTTGCATGAGTCTGCGCAAGGATATGTTATTGGTTTTCTCGGCGCACATATGTTGAAGGTTGTTTTCTTTTAAGTTCTCCTTTAGAACCGGTGTGCAGCCGCGCAGGGTTTCTTAAAGAGGGTTTATTGTGGTGAAGTTGTGGTATGGTCCAATGTGCCTGCGCGAGGCTTTTGTGACCATACCCCTTCAAGTCCCCCCAATCCAGTGTTGCTCGTATGCAAATAAGTGGAGTACTGGACTTATGAGGGATGGGTGGTTTTTGCTATGTGGAATTTTGGCATGAAATGTTGAAATCTTCTTGGAGAAGATATTTTTCAAGTTGAACTGTTCATTATAGTAGAATAAACGTTTTTTAGTATGAGCTGGTTGATGTGATGTGACCCTTGTGTGCTATAGAGTAGAAGACGAATAGGTGTTTGACCGATCACCTTCTTATTGAAATTATAGCGTATGGGAACGTTTGCAGACGTGTAACGTTGTCAGGGGTTATTTAATAAAATCGATGATTATTGTGACGCCGCCGTTTCAGAAAGTGGCGATTTGACATTAATCATTATGATTTCTTACACTTCTCTTAATTATGCTGACGTCAACTCGTTTTTAGCTTTTCATATATATATGTATGTTGTCACTTTCTCTTTACCAGATTTGGTAAATATGAAAACGAGTCGAAAGTACCGTTTACGGAGGATTTCCGAGATTTTGAAGACTCTTGACGCTGCTGATGCTATGCTTCGTCTTGGAAGTCTGACACCGGTAAAGGCTGTCGAAAGTGAAGGGTTTTCCAGCACCGTGCTTCGCCCCTGTAAAGGGAAAGATGGTATCCCATTTCCTACTGAGGTTGATGATGATGCAGGTGTTTCACGATTGTCAGCAAATGTCTTGATGCAGTCTTTTCCGTCTGATCGGAGGGGTCGGTGCCCGGTAGTGTATAAGCGGCGTTAAAGTGGACGACCTTCTACAATTCCGGCCGGGGCCCAAATGATGACCTCTACTGTGGGTGATGGGGAGGGTGAGAACCAATGGATTGTTGACCCTCACCCTCTTGAGTGGTATGGTGAAGCACTGGATATCCCTTTGGAGGTGTTGGCCCTCACCCTTTCGGATCACCATTGTTGTAGTCTACGCGAGAGCCTTTGCTTCTACCCATTTAGTAAAGTAGTCTACTGCTACTACTATGAACTTGACTGCTCCGGACGCATCGGGAAAAGGACCGATGAGGTCAATGCCCCATTGTTGGAAAGGCCAGGCTGAAGTGTCTGGGACCAGAGGGTTCTTTGGGTGGAGCGTCTTGGGGGCGTGGCGCTGACATGCCGTGCACTTGCGCAACAGTTCTACTGCATCTACATGCATACCTGGCCAATAGTATCCTGCATTCATGATTTTAGCGACCACCATGTGCGGGCCTGCATGGATTCCACATAGTCCCTCATGAATTTCGCGGACTAAATATTGTGCGTCGGTCTTATCTATGCAGGTAAAAGAGGACCCATCAATGATTTGCGGTACAAGATACCGTCTGCCATTTCGTAGTTTAACGCCTTATGTTGGATTTTTCTGGCTTCCACCTTCTCCTCTGGAAGGATTCAATGTTGCAAGTATGTAAGGATTGGGGACATCCAAGATGGATTCCCGACTTCTATGATGTTCACTTGTCTTAAGGGGACATATGGGTTAGATAATAACTCGATGCGGATTTCTTTCACGAGGTGTTTGAAGCTTGTAGCAACCAGTTTGCTTAGGGCATCTGCATGTTTATTTTTGATTATGTTGATGTGAACTATCTTGAAGGTCTGAAACTGATTGATAAGGATCCTCGCTTCTTCCAAATATAGCGCCATGGCTTCGCCTTTAGCGTCATAATGGCCGTTGACTTGTTCTGCTACTAATTTGGAATCGACATGTGCTTCGAGATTCTTTGCCCCCATCTTGAGTGCCAGGCGGAGGCCCGAGAGAAATGCTTCGTACTCCGCCTCATTGTTAGTACTTTTGAAATCCAAGCGAATTGCGTACGTGAACTCATGGTTGTCAGGGCTAACTAGGCGAAGGCATGCGCCTGCACCGTCGTCGTTTGAGGCGCCATCTGTAGGTAATGTCCAAACCCTGTCATCGAAGACTGGGGTAGGATTTTGAATTACCTCGCATTCCTAGATTTTGTCAATGGGGACTTCGGTAACGAAGTCTGCTAAGACCTGCCCCTTAATAGCTGGTCAAGGTTTGTACAAGATGTTGTACCCTCCTAATTCGATAGCCCACTTGGCCAACTGCCCCGCAACATCTGGCTTAGACAAAACTTGTCCAAGATGATAGTTTGTAAGGACGGTGATAACGTGGCCATAAAAATATCGCCGCAGCCTGCGTGAAGCATGAACCAGTGCAAGGACTAATTTCTCCATGATAGAATAGCGTGTCTCTGGACCAGTTAACATTTTGTTGATGCAGTATATTGGAGTTTGAACTCCGTCTCTTTCTACCATCAGTACCGCGCCGACTTCTACTTCTGTCGCGGATAGATATAGGATTAATGGTTCAACTTTTCGTGGTACTGTTAAGGTTGGTAGCTGAATCAGACATTCTTTCATTTGTTGGAAAGCTTTTTCTGCTTCTGGAGTCCATTGGAAATGACTCTTTTTGACGCAGTTGCGTAACGTGCTGATTAATGGATATGACTTGGCAGTGTGATGTGCAAGAAATCTGTTGAGAGCTTCTAATCGACCAGCGAGACGTTGCATCTCTTTGACTGATGTTGGTGATGGCATTAGTTGAATGGCTTCTACTTTTTCTGGGTTGACCTTTGTAGGTCCCCGTGTCCGGATACGGATCTAAACGCCTACTTCCTTGTATACGAACCGATCTTGTTGTGCGGAATCCAACAAGATCAGCAAACCGAGATAGAGACGAAAACAAGTAAAGATAACACACGCGGTATCAACGATTAACACATCTTGTATTAAACGCGGAATCAGTTACAGAACAATGTTTACAAACGTAATATGTAAACTCTCTCAACCTCTCGTGTGCTCTCTGTGTTTACAGTATGCTCTCACACTTGTCTAGTGTTCATCTCTCGTCTAACTATTGAACACACACTGCATGGGTATATATATGCCCAGCACAAGTTGTATGGTCGAAGGATCATGATAACTGATCGAAACATCATCTTTCGATCATACAGCCATCGAATGATCCACATATACCTCGAAGGATGGTATATCCTTCGAGGTCCATCTGCAGACATCCATCGAAGGACTATCCTTCGAGCTCATCTTTCGACACCAACAACATAAAGGCCCATGTGACAAAGCAAAAGCCCAACATGAAGTCTGGTTAAAGCATGCACGTCCAGAATTCATTTTGTTGTATATCTTTGAAGTTTAGTCAACATAGTGACATCATCATGACATCATCATGATGATGTTATGATGATGTGGCAGCGGGAACTGGCTCGCGGCGCTCCGTGCTTCACGTGACGAACTCTGGGACGCACGACGGAGGAATGTCGTGACGTCGGGCTTGAGCCGAACCTAACCGGGTCGAACCGAACCAAGTCGCGTCGAGTCGAGTCGCGTCCACATATATGTATCAACAAACTCCCCCTTGGACGCTACTCGCGAGATTCGCCTTTCTTGTCTTCTAAGTCGGAGGATCTTCAATGTCTTCACGTCTTCAAAGCAGAAAGTGTATCAACAAACTCCCCGTTTCATGTAGGAAGTGTGTTGACAAACTCCCCCTTAACATAAGCTCTCCCTTGAGTTATGCTCGTGAATGTCTTGATCTTTACAACTTGAGATCCTTGTGGTGTTGAAGGTCAGCGGCAACTCCATCATCTTTGTCTTTTGAGTGCCTTCACGTCGTGTCTTCATTCCGAAGCTTGTCATCGATCATGTTCTCCTAGCCTTTAGAATCTGCACATGCAAGAAATCTAAACGCGTAATGAGAACAACCGCTTGGAATATAGTAAACATAAACAAACGACACACGTGTGACCATTGTTTAAGCAAACACCGTCCGACAGTTTGAAAGTTTAACAAATTTTATCAATTTCAATTTTAACTTTCAAAACTTGCAAATTTCGACCGTTTATGAAGATTTAGTCGTTTTCGGTTTCCGTTCAGGTTTCAGGTAACGAAGACTCGAGCTCCAACATCGTACGATCGAAAATAAAATAGAAATAAAATCTTTTTGACTTTTATAAAGTTTATATTAAAACACACTTAAAATCTTTTTGGTATTTTTGAATATTTCAAATTTAAAGACTGAAAGCAGTAAATAAATAAATATATACAGACATCATTTTTGCGAGTTTCGAGGGTAAGAGAATCATATCAGTGTACGGTCATGTCAAAACGCTCTTGTTGTTCTTATTAATTAACATTTAAGATAAGCATCCTATAACAATTATCGGTATTGTTGTCCACATAAACTCAACTTATCATTTGTAATCATGGCGAGGGGATACGTTAAGGTATGATTTATACTTACCGACCGGTGTTCATCCACATCACGACACATTCCCGTATCAAGGTATGCACGAGGGTTCATCTTACCGGTGAGTATACCGATTATCATCTGTTTGACCGTATATGATGTGAGATTCTCACTTATTTGATTTGAAAACAAGCCCTATGTGATAGAATCACTTATTGATGAGGAACTTGATTTTCGATGCATGAGGGCACAGGAGCAAGTCCGTGAACAGGTCAGTACTTTCGTACAGCAGAGAGACGAACTTGACACCCGGAAAGAATTTGTGATATTTTATCACTTATTTGTTTGGACATGTGATTGTTGATCACTTATTGAGGTCGTATGCAATATGTACACGTATGTATAGTATCATGGAAGATCTAGACTTGCGTCCCCATTATTTTTCGGTAAAAGATACAACCATGATACCCAGATGATAAGCAGCATAAAGACCGAATATCTCAGAACCTCGGCAATCTCTCAAACGAAATTTCGGTACTAAGACCATATGCCAATGAATGGTTCCCACCCAGTCTTCAGTCGATTTAAGTTTATATCACCCTGCACACTTTAAAATGATTGTGAGCCTACCGATACATCTTATATAGAGCTGCTTATCGCTTTTCATTTAAGGTTTAAAGAGGTTTGGACAGACCACTGATGTACTATCATTTTCTCTTTTGCTCGCCAGGAAACTCATTTTTGTTTTTCTATTGTTTTTGTGTTTTTGAAATTTTTCAATGTTTTTGGATTTTCAAATTTTGGATTTACTCCCCCTAAAATCAATAAACTAAGACAAATTTAAAACACAAAGGTATTTACAAAAATGATTTTCCGATGTGGATTACTCTTGCTTGACCTTAATGCCGTTTACCAATAATAAATAGTCAAATCTTGATTTGTCAAAAGCTTTGGTAAAAAGGTCGGCACGTTGGTCATCGGTGTGGACGTAAGCAACATCGATTAGTCTTTTCTCAAAGCAATCACGTATGAAGTGATACTTAATTTCGATGTGCTTAGTCTTTGAATGCTGCACAGGATTTTTAGTGATCTGTAAGGCGGCAGAATTATCAACGTAAATAGGAGTAGTTAGGAATTCAAAACCGTAATCACGCATTTGTTGTTGGATCCACAGGACTTGAGAGCAACAACTTGATGCAGCAATGTATTCAGCTTCGCATGTTGATGTAGCGACACACGTCTGCTTCTTGCACTGCCATGTGACTAGGCGATTTCCCAAAAACTGACATCCAGCCGTTGTGGATTTGCCGTCGATTTTGCATCCGCCAAAATCAGAATCACTGAATGCGATCAAGTCAAAGTTATTATCCCTAGGGTACCATAGACCGGTGTCAGGGTAACCCTTCAAATAACGAAAAATCCTTTTTACAGCTGCAAGATGTGAGGCCTTCGGGTTGACTTGATATCTGGCAAGCAGGCACGTTGGGTACATTATATCTGGTCTTGATGCTGTGAGGTACATAAGGGATCCAATCATCGCGCGGTAGTATGAGGGGCTAACATCTTGACCCTTCAAGTCTGGAGTAATTCCGTGATTTTGTGGCAATGGGGTACCAATGGGCGTTGCATCTGACATCTGGAACCGGCTCAAGATGTCACCAACATATTTAGTCTGATGGATGAATATCCCAGACTCTGTTTGTTGTACTTGTAGGCCCAAAAAGAAGGTCATTTCCCCCATAGCACTCATCTCGAATTTATCCTGCATTACACGCTCGAAATCCCTACACAAAACATCATTAGTAGAACCAAAAATAATATCATCAACGTATACCTGTACCAGTAGAAGATCTCCATCTTGTTCTTTGATGAAAAGAGTACAATCGATAAGACCTCTGCGAAATCCATTCTGAACGAGTATTTTATTGGATTCAGCTTTAGGTTAACTTTGCACAGGGAGTCAAAGGTGCGCTGAATGTTTGCACGCATAGACTCTTCCTCTCGACTGATGATAATGAGATCGTCCATGTAAACTTCTACTGTTACGCCAATATCGTCTCCGAAGACTCTATCCATCAGACGTCGATAAGTGGCTCCCGCATTGCGGAGGCCAAAAGGCATTTTTGTGTAGCAAAAAATACCTTTGTCCGTGCGAAAAGCCGTTTTGTCTTCGTCTTCTTCCTTCATTTGCACTTGATCATATCCTTTATAGCACTCTAAGAAACACTTCCAGCGGAAGGATGCTAAGGAATCCACTTTCTTGTCTGTTTCTGGTAGGGCGTAACAGTCCTTTTAGCAGGCTTTGTTGAGATCTTTGAAATCGACACACATGCGCCACCCGCCGTTGTGCTTTTGTACCATTACGGGGTTGGCTACCCAAGTTTGATATTGTACTTCGCGCAGAACCCTGCTTGAAGTAATTCGGCTACTTGTTCGTTCATTGCGTTTGCTTTTTCTGCGCTAAGACTGCGCTTCCCTTGCGCGACTGGTTCTGCGAAAGGTCGGATATTTAAGCAGTGCTGTGTTATCTCTCTTGGAACTCCAGTCATGTCTGCCGGAGACCAAGCTAGGATATCCATGTTGTTAGATAGGAGTTCCTTTAATTTTGCACGAATTGTTGGTGAAATGGCGTGCCCCAATAGAATAGTTTGCTCAGGGTGTTCCTCGTTGAGGACCCACTTTTCTGGTTCATTTGACGGTGATGGCTTGGCAACTTTTACTGGTGGCTCATCGTCTACATACATTACCTCTTTGCTAGAATAAAGAATTGCTACCCCGGTTTCTGTTGGAAAACCACAAGCAGCTTGTGGTATAGAGGTAATCATGCTGAACTCCCTTTGTGACCGTCTTCCTAACAATACATCATGGCGCAATTTCGTTGGCATAACCATAAAATTGACTGTGACAGTGCGCAAGTGCTCGCCGTCTGAGAGAGTTATAGGGAAAGTGATTTGACCCAGCGGAAAGACGGCTTCATTGCAGAAACCAGTGAGAGGAAAATCGACTGGTTTCAAACGCGCCTTGTCCTCTGGGTCTAATTGTTAAAAGCTTGCTCGTAAATTATATCCATGGAACTACCCGGATCTATAAACATATAATTAGTGCGATAATGGCCGAAGATACCAGTGATGATTAACGGGCGTTCTTCCTGAGGACCTCCTGGAACGACAAGGAAAGCTACTTGTTGTTCTCGCTAGTCTTGATTGTGACTCCGTTTGTGCGGTCTTTGTGAAGGTCCTCCTTGTACCATATTTGTCTGTTGCACCTTGGTTTCCTGGTGGTTGTTATCCTCCATATTTTGCTTTATATATCTGAACGGTTCCAGATATCCTTTGTAACTAAGTTGGATATCCCACTGGTGTGTTAGTTGTGGTTCCAACACTGTGGTATTAGATTTGGTCTTGAACACGTACCCTTCTTGAGACTTCTGATCATCAGATTCGTTACGAAAAGGCTCAGATCTGGAATTTGGTGCAAATATCTCGCTTATGGTGTTCTGGAATTTGGTAAACCAGTACTTTGGAGTTTCCTCCAGAAGTCGATCTGGATGATTTTCAGCTCCAGATTGTATTTATGAGACAATAGAGTTTTTTGCTTCATGACAGTTTCTGCTGCTAGCTGAATTTTCCCACGATTCCGTCGATCTGAATAACCTGGGTTGGATTACCCTTGTTTTCGGATCGAGGACTTGATGGGCGAATTGACAAATTCTTTGCCATGGAAGACAGAGTTTGAAAATTAAATCAAGACGAGAAAATGTGAAAATTGAGAAATCGGTGGGCACCAATGAAGAAACACTAGTTCAAAGGACCGAAATCGATTGAACCAGGGGTTTAGCTCTGCATAAAAGGGTTAGGTCTTCTCGTTTGATTCGGGGTTTGGCTAAGCTCCTTATTCAGGTGATAACTGCAAAACGAACAGCTGTTAGACTCGCCACGGGGAGAATGGGGGTTCTCTCCGTGACCACCCTCTGGCGTGAGAATAAGTACAGGTTTCAATGAAGAAGAAGAAGAAGTAATAGTGAAAGTGAAGTGAGAGTAACTTGAGAAATGATACCTGATTTATCTTATTTATAACCGAATTTTGGCCGGGAAAGTTTGTTGACGGAGGAAGTAACGGAAAGCATTTTCCGTAAGCGGTTATTTTCTCCACCGTTAATCACTAACATGATGTATATGTACACGGATCGTGGGCATGATCAACGGCTAGGGAGATGCCATGTGGAAAGTGAGTGAACGTGGATCCTTCTTTCATTCAGTGCCATCATCGTGACTTTGAGGGGTGCTCAGGATGATGCCACATGGCCATTCGGTTATAACCGAATGGTTGTGTACGATAACGCCTTCTAGAAGATTTACAGCTGTAATCCTCTATGGCTCTTCCTCATGCAAATTATGTTGTAACAGAAAGGTTACTTTGCATGAGTCTACGCAAGGATATGTTATTGGTTTTCTCTGCGCGCATATGTTGAAGGCTGTTTTCTTTTAAGTTCTCCTTTAGAACCGGTGCGCAGCCGCACAGGGTTTCTTAAAGAGGGTTTATTGTGGTGAAGTTGTGGTATGGTACAATGTGCCTGCGCGAGGTTTTTGGAACCATACCCCTTTAGCGCCGAACATCTCTTTGGCCACCAATGTAGTATATTTGATCACAAGACCTTATCTTGTATGTGACGGGCCTTCAAGTATAGGATTGGAAAAAAAATATTTCGTGGGTATATGATTAGGTGATACACAATCCATTTACCTGAAACTATATACTCATTTCTTTGAACCATATATTTGATTTTTCAATTTTTTTCCTTAACCCTTGTTTAGTAGTGCTTCATCCTTATAGTTTCATTACTTAATAAATAAACTTTTCTATTAGGATATATTTTTTTAATTATTACTTATCTTTACATGTTAAGAAATACAAAATTATCTTCCAGGATTTATATGATATTATTTATATTTACAATTTTGAATATTTAAAATATTATATGGTGACGATGGTATAAATGTTATTTATCACATATTTATCACATTTTAATTTGTTGTAGATTTTAATACGGAATTAATACCAGATGAATAATTACTCGACAAATAGTCAATAAGTGTTGATGTCACAACCCCCAAAAATACCACAAGCGGAAACCCACGCGAGGCGTGTGACGTACCAGGATCTAGCCACTAATCACATTGAACCATAAATACATAAATAAAATAAAACCTCCCATTAATTGAAATTGTATACTTCAAACACCAGATAGAAAATCATCATATTCAGCGGAAGCATAATAGTTTGTTTAAATGAAAATGTTCAAACAATTCAACATCGAAAAGCGTTCCCAACTACCACGACCCATGACCACTTCAGCTTCCCAGACAGCAAGTTCCGTGACAGAGTACCTAAGGACCTGCAAGCGTGCAGAAAAGTGTATCAGACAACGCTGGTGAGTTCAAAGTTTGTTTCAACCATTTGTTACCAAGTAGTGACTTATGTTATGTTGATAATAACTCAATACCACAGACGGCTCCTTTTTTCCCTTCTACAATGCTCTAACAAACATTGGTCATGATTTTAAAGTTATTAGTTCACGCCCGTCCTATCCAGGTACGTCGTGAGGGTGCCAAACCTAATAGCGCTATCAACTAATAACCTCGTTGCCCTACAAGCAACTAACCCGGTAGTATGATGGGACTTAAATGATAGAAAGTGAGTGTATTATCCAACATCAACATTTACTGAAAATTGTTTCATATCCCCTGCAAGGATATGGGTTTGTGAAATCCGCTTCACATCCCCTACAAGGATGTGGGTTCATGAAAATCCGTTTATTTGTTTGTCAGTTTGATTGTCCCCACCGGACGCATGCTTGTATTTGAAAGAAGTGAACTCACCTTGGTTTGCTCGGTAAGATTAGTTACTTGTTTCAAGTTGGTCAATCAAGTCCTAGCGTGGTAACCAATAACATTCAGTTTTGTACTCAAGTAATACACACATTGTTGTTACGCAACACGTATAGCATAGTAATTCAACATCGCATATAGTTTACTATCACATATACACATAGTTCATCAGTTCAAAATGTCTAGTCCAGTAAAAGAACACAAAGCCCAAATAATGCTCAGTCTGTTGCAAGTGTGCGGCCCAATTTCATTTCAAGATGATCATCAGTCGAGACCTTGGGGGTCTCGACTCGCAACCTCTTGGGTCTCGAGTCACAACCGGCGATCTCAAGTGGTGAATTCATTTGTCGGGACCACGAGGTCTCGGGTCAGGTCTCAAGTCATAACCGGACTCGCAACCAGTGGTCTCGGGCTCTCTCATATGGTGACAATTGCTCTCGAGTCGAAACCATAAGGTCTCGAGTCGAGACTATTTCCTTAACAGTTGTTCATTCCTTCAATTAAGGCAATCAGTTGTAGTTATTCTTATCAGTTACACACCTTCCGAATTCATTGCAAACAACTAATCAATCATCATAGCAATATTCAAACGAATCAAATATTATGATTTAACAGTTATTATCCAGGTTTATACAAACCCTAATCGCTGTTCATCCTCAATGCTAATATCGTAACACATTATTATCGATTCATAAAATTCCTATTCATGTATAATTAGAATTCTAATCATGATCAAATCTACATAATTTTACTAATGATTTCAACACTAAATCAAGATCGAAGTCTTGTTATTCAAGCATCCTGAATACAAATCTTAGCATACAATCCAATTCCCTAATCATTTAAACCATTATTCACACAATTCCTTTAACACCCACCAACAATCATCATATTCAACATAACCTATAGACAAGGCCCTAACCACGTTTACGGATGATCACATAATCACGTAACAAGAAATAATCGACAAACAAGTGGAATCCTACTAACCGAGAAGTAGAGGGTGTGCGAGAATGCTAGAGCAAGAAGTGATGCCACAATCCGAGGAAAACTTCGAGGGTGAAGGGGTTGCCGCCGGTTCAAGTGATAGAGGAGAGGAGTAGGATTTTGTGATTAACTTGTGTTTCGGAAGGTTATCAAAACCAACACACCTAACCGAGTGTGTGTATATGCGTACAAGTGTACGAGTTGGGCCTGGCTTGTGGGCTTCGGGCCGTGAGCAACCCGTTGATAGGTGAGGGGTGTGTGGTCCAAGAGTGGTGTGCGGTTCGGGTCCTTACAACACATAATGATCAACGTCTAAACAATTCACACATGTCCAACACTTTCAATTTAGTTCACATAACATATACCACATAGCAGTCACATGATTACCATGTACATCAAAACATGAAAGGTTCATTACAAGAAAGAAGGGTTTGGAAATACGAGTTGTCACAGTTGAGCCATATATGTGACATGATTTTACAATCGAGTATGAGACTAGTATTAAAAATATCAGACCCATTACTATTCCTATACAGATATCTATTGTCAGCCCTAATTACGTTAAGAGAGTGGCTCATGTACAAGAGAAGTCTCTTGTACTAAGCATACGTGGTGAGAAACTCATCCATTGATCTCCCAAGATCAATGGTTACAAATAAAGCGGTGACATTTAGGTAAATATCAGGTTCAAACAATTGAAAAAAAAAAAAAAACAAATACAGAAAGGGTATTCATGTCTTTTCTCAATTGAACTTCTTCCCTCTTGATTTTCAAACGGCTATAACTTTTTCATACGTTAATATTTTTTTTTTAAATTACACCGTATTTACGAACATTTCAGTCTCCTTAATTCAAGCAGACTATTGCTATAGTTTTCTTAAAAATATTTTACATGATACATGATTACACATTTAATATAAATCATTACTTGGTTACACATTCAATATAAATCATTATGTGATTACCCATTCAACATAAATCATTACGTGACTACACATTAAATATAAATCTATTACATGATTACACATTCAATTTGATTTGTTATAATTACGTACTAGAACATAATCAATGAATACCCAAATCACGTACCATATGTGAAAATCAGTAACAAATTACGTGACTACATGATTTTGAATACCCATTACGTGATTTCATTATAGTATTTTATATGAAACCCCACTAAGTGATTAGGTAACAATAGTTGACTATGTATTATTACATGATTACGTGATTTCATTATAGTATTTATGTGAAACCCCACTAAGTGATTACGTCATTACGTACTAACCATAACTATAATAAAAAACAAAACATGTAATACATAATAATTCATGAAATACCGAAAATTTTAGGTCTAATCACGTATTTAGTGTAAATGTAATACAAAAATAAGTCAATCAACCTATAATAACCACATAATGTCATATATTAGAGATTTAATCATCTAATAAAGCATAAACAATTAAGTTTTTATTATTAAATGTGTAATTACGTAATAAGCATAATTGTAATACCATCAATTATAACAAATCATATTGAATGTGTAATTACGTAAAATATTTATATTAAATGTGTAATCAAGTAACGATTTATGTTGAATGTGTAATCACGTATCCTGTAAAAAAATTAATAAAACCATAGCAATAGTCTGCTCAAATTAAAGAGAATGAAATGCTCGTTAATATGGTGTAATTTAAAAAAAATATTAACATATAAAAACGTTATAGTCATTTGAAAATCAAGGAAGAAGTAGTTCACTCGATAAAAAGACCATAGTACTCTTCTTGTCTTAAATTAGAATTGAAACTTGTCACTCCATAGATCTCGTGTACACTTTATACGTAATTTTGTTCTTGTGCATGATCTATACAACTTTATGTAAAGGTGGAACCTAGTAAACTATGTAGCACGAGACACCACTTATGTGGCTGTACCCACCTCGGGTACTCATCGGGGAAGGAAACGCCACGGGTACTCGTCTGGGACGTTTCCTAAATGTTTTCAGCTTTGCGGGGACGTATCCTAAACGTTTCCAATGTCTGAGACATATCCTAAACGTTTCCAATATCAGGGACGTATCTGGTAGAAGTATCCATTCCGTTTCCATTTAATTTTAGGGTTTTAACATTTCCAATTCCAAAACCGGCCATTAAATAGATAGACCATACATATTTGGCTTCTCTAATCTCTCAATTCTCAAGTCTCATCATCTTTGTTGATTATGGCTTCTCAAGAACACATAAGGATCGTCAACTACATCAGTAGAAGAACCTCTATTTTGAGACTATGTAACTAATATCGAAAAGCAAGGTGCAGTAGGAGGAACTTGGAAATTTAAGTGCAACATTTGCAGTGAAATCAGACAAGGATCATATTCAAGGGTTAGGGCACATTTGCTTGGTATAAAAGGTACTTATTCACTTCCTTAGGAGGAAGAAGTTGACTACAAGTCGTGCACAAGACTTGGTTTACATCCACAATAATCTCTGACTTTTATCAAGGAATCCGAATGATGATGTAAAGATGTGGGATGTGGGTGGAGATGTTTTTGATTCAATGGAAGATGTAGGGTTTTTGGAGGTTGCCGATCTCTCACTAGATGAACCGGAATTCGAAAATGATTTGATTATTGATAATTAATTACCTTTGAAAGATGTAGGATTTTTGGAGTTTACATTTTACATCAATATATATCTATTTTGGAATTTGTTTAATATATTTTTATTATTTTTTTATTTTTATTGCCGTACCAGTATCTTGGATTTTTAAGTTTTGTCGTTCTTCATTCTCGTATCTTCCCGTATCCGTTCCAGTGCTACATAGCTAGTAAAAGTATTGATGAGTAAGTTTACATGGGCCATGAACGTATAGGTTTTTGGCAATAGTGGAAATACTCACATATTTGACTTGAGGACATTATTTGACCCTTTTCAACTCCACAATATACGCTAGATGTCAAGTCATTGATGCGTTGATGGTAATAACTAATAAGTCACTAGATGAACAAAATTCAAATGTAAAACCTTTTGATTATTTATATTTAAAATATCTATTGATAATGAAACTAAAAAACATAATAAAGTTAAGGGGTCAATCTATCATAATCCAAACTATTATGATCATCACCGTCACTCAACCACCTATATAGATGTGTAACCTTTGTGTTTTTAGAGCATTCACAATGGATCCTCTCTCTGTATATATGAGTGTAACCTCTATATTTGGAAGAGTGGTTGTATATTGTTGTGAGTAGAGAAGAAAGAAAACGCAGAAAAAATTATTGTTCATCAGTAAATTTGGAGGAGATACTGTTCACCTGTAAAATTTTTTAATATTTTTTAAACGGTTGTGAGTAGAGAAGAGAAAAAATGTAATAATAAAAGTAAAAAAAAAGTATTATTTAATTGAAAAGAAGAAAGGAAATGTAGTGTTTTTTAGTGTAATTATAAATATGGAGTAAGAGATTTGATTGTAAATGCTCTTAGTTGAATACATTTTTATTGTTTACATTAAGAAATATATTAGAGCATTCACATTCAACTCTCTATCTCTATCTCTTTAATTTAACTAAAACTCATATTAATCTTTACTCTCAATTCTCTATCTCTATCTCTATCTCTTTGATTTAACTAAAACTCGTATCTATCTTTAATTATATTCATCTTTTAAAACATCTTTTAAAAACATTTCACATCCGATTCTCCATATCTATCTTTATTAGACTAAATAGTACTTCTTTATTTTATTTTTTTCTATTGTAGAGATTGAGGTAGACTATAAATAATTAATAAATCCCTATATTTAGAGATTAACTATAGTATGGTGGAAGAATTTAGAAAGTTTTCCTTAGTCATTCTCTATATGTGTTTTTTTTTTATTTTATAAAAAGTTTGAGTTAAGAGTATGTTTTAGAGATGTGAATGCTCTCAATCAACTTGAGTTATGATCAATGGACATGGACTAAAAATAATAGAAAGGTGTACAACAAGAAGTAGGAATTGAGGTGATAATTAAATGTATGAAAACTTGAAGTATGGTAATGATGGGGAAGTATTTGAGTGGGATGGAGTATTATTAAAGGGAATGAGAGAGCAAGTGTTGTCGCTATCGTTTCTTAAAATAAACAATTTAAAACATCAACTCCCTTTTTGTTTTCCTACTTCTCTTCTTCCTTCACTGCTTATGTCATGCTTCCGTCATCCATACATGTCAAATTAAATATTCTAGAAATTAAGTTTTAGAAAAAGAATATATTTATTACAGAAAACCAAAACGGGTTTTAAATGATTTTATAAAACGTACATTTAAAAGTGTTCATAATTTTATAACATTGGTTTACAACTAACATATTCATATTTTTGAACTTAATTAATCCTAGAACATATTCTTTAAACTTATAAGGTTTCGAAATATTGAAGTTGTTAGATTAAACACTAGACTATATACACGAATAGATGGAGCAACCCATTAGTTAATATATGGGCATTTAGTTTTATATATATATGGGCATTAATTCATCCCATCCGACCTTGTTCTGTCTTATTTTAATCTTGGAACACACTGGTTCAAACTAGGGTCATGCCACTTGTTTCATCCACATTTGAGCTAAACCGGAGCTTGGATACTAAAAGGATAAATAAAGTTCTGATCTAAACTGATTAGCAATAGTGAGTGTTATAAATAGGTTTACATGAAAACATTTACTTTCTTTTTTCAAGGTTGAATTAGGTTTACATGAAAACTGATTAGCAATAGTGAGTGTTATAAATAGGTTTACATGAAAACAACCATCCTTTCTTTTACCACCTACAAAATTCATGTGCAAACATGATTCTAATCCATTCTCATACCTAATTTCTAAGTTGGATATCATGTGCATACGAGTTCTAATCTATTCGGATACCCTAATTTATGAAATGAAAATTGAACCTTTACCTAAAAGAACTCTTCCGAGATACAAATATTTGTCTTATTTTTATCACATATTCAAAGCAGGCTAATATAGGCTATCTTCTACTACATTTTTTTACACTTGTAATTTGTAACATGTATTACCTTCATAAAGTGTTGTTTATACATAGCGGATTTAAGCGACTTGGGACATTAGTCGTAGACGAGCAAATGTAAGGCTTAAAATTATATGACGTCCATCAAAATGCTCATTTTTCATTATTAGAATTTAAAAAGAGTAGTAAACATTGTCCAGATGTTCGAATAAGACAAATCTTTCTTCACCAAACTATGGTCATCATATGTTGTACACATAATGAAGATGGTACTTTATGTAGCATCCATTCATCCTTCAAAGTGAAGCTAGGGTTAATCTATCTAGCAACTCACATTTAAAGTCCCTACTACTTGATTACATTATCATTCATTTCACAATAGGGATAGTCCCATGAATAACAATTCAGTCTTATTTCCCCTTAATTATCTATTGCTAAAATACTAGTAACATTCCTCTTCTTTTTATAAAACGGCTTTTGTTAATCTTTATGAAAGAATCTGCTATATATAACATAATAGTTGAAGAATTTCCATATTAGATTGCATAATGCTTAAGTATTTTATATGTAAAAAAATATTTTTATAGATGTTTTTAGTTGTTCATAGACCATTAAATAAAAAGCACAAAGCATGGGCCCTATTACTCCTTCACCAACACCCTTCCATTTCCTTTTCTAGAATTTTATACATGTAAACTATTTATAAAATATACCAAAACTAAAAACATCACATTTCCACCAACTCATTTATTCCCAACATTGCATTCTGTTATTTTTCCCTTTAATTTTTATAATCATATCATATTCACCTACTATTACACATGATACATACAAATAAGGGGAATATCAATTGAATAATCATAAAAGGTGTCAGAAATTAAGATCATTAGTCCCATAATGATCACTTACAATTGATTCAGTCTGATATATATAACTTTATGATGTATAAAGTTATAACATTTATCACGTTATTAGAGAAGTTGTCATACTTTTAGTTAATGATGATAATAATCAAATTACAAAAAATGGTTTAGGATTTTAAGAATACAAAAGCATAGAACCAATAATCAAGCTTATAAGTGAGACTCATGACTATTAATAACTATGATCTTTGAAGTTTCCGTTTAAGTTGGTTTTAGTTTTACGTATTAGAGGTCCAAGTGCACGCTTTTGTTATATTTCAAGTCTGTTTAAGGTGGCGGGAACTTGGGGCGACTTAACAAACAACATGATTAGACCGGTTATTAGCTCACTTTCATGACATATTGGTTTCACTTTGAAACCAAATGGCTTAACTTAGTTTCTAATATCACCAACACATTACCACATAATGATTGCAAACTAACAATGAAAAATATTAAAGTGCCACATGAGATGCTACATAACAATGCAAAGTTAAATTGGTCACACATTACTTATGCTTAAATTTAATCAACCTTGTTATAGCTACATGTAAAATACAAAAAAAGAGATCTTTATATAGAAACAATATACAAATATGATTAATTAGGCAGGGTATAATTAGGTCCTGTTCTCACATATTTCTACACAAAACTTTAGTTAACTAATCATTATTAATGCTAAAGTTATTACAAATGACTCAAATTCTATGTACAAAGGTGGACACCTTTAACTGATTAATAACATTGGCCAAAACTGCATCATTTTGCTTGTAGCTGGCCCAGCATTTTAAAGATTCATATCCTTTCATTTACTTTCTCTTCAGATTTCAACAAGATATTTGTATATTATTGCTTTGAATTAATTCCTTTGATGATCTCTACCGGTCCCATCCACAAATTCTTTAGTGTTTTCACGCTTATCTGAATGTTCCTCCAAAAGATGGTGTCCAGAAATCGACTGTTGTTTCTTGTGTCATAGGGAATGTGCTTGACATCGGCACCAAACATAGTCCTCGACTTCTTAGATCTTGTCTGGATCCTTCTGATGGCTTATCCGGAATCTGCATCCAACCCGATATTGTAAAGTTGATTAAAGAATCATTACTAAAACAAATTTGAACATTAATGGATTACTTAAATTATAATCACCTGTTGTTGTTGCTGCATGATTGCAGCATTTTTCATGTATGGGGTACTTAGAACCTGAGGAAATAATCAAGATTATTTAATAAGTTATTATACATGTATTTTTGTATGGTTTTTGGATTATTAAAACTTACATTAACTTGTTCATGGAGAAATTTGATGTATTCAATTGCTTCAGACAGTACGGATGCTGTATCAGTCTGAAAAAAGAACCAATAAGGTTATGATTGTCATAAAAAAAATAAACAAGACTTCTGTTTCAAGATTTAATCATCAAAAAATGTGTGAAAAAGATAATGAAAAAAAAAAATCTGCAGAGATAGATTTGATCATGCATACTTTTCCGAAAGGAGAAACTAATTGTTGGAGTGCAGTGATTCTGTCCCCCATCTTTTCTTTTCTCACCTGATCAATACAAATGAGCACAAAAGATTTTAACCTGTGTTTTCAAGATTCTTAAAGAGTAAAAACAAGATTAATATGTACCTTGAAAGCTGGCATTGGTGGGTTCTCATTTCTTGGTCTCTTGGCTGATGATGACGATTTGGTGTTGCTCTTTTTCACCATATCAGATATGGGATTCTTGTTATATGCAAACAATTGATAAAAGTAACATAAAATATTAGGTTTTTAGTTTAATATGAATTGTGGGTAGTGTGTTTTTGTGAATCATGATTATCATTGCTATACCTTTGGTTTATCTTCAATGGTGGAAGGTGATTGCATTTGCAACGGGAAAAAACTTGGTCTAACATCATTAGTGGATGTAGGCGACGCGTTCCAAAATTGAGCGTTGTTGGAAAAGTGCAGTTGGGGCTGCACTTTAGGTGGTGAATTCCCTGAGAATTCTTGAGGCGGATGTGGTGGCAGTGGCGGATACTCTCCACCGCTGCTACCACTTCCACCAGACATTGTGATGCCACCATAGCTAGATTGGTACGAATTATAACTCATTCCTTGGTTCTGATCATAACACGGATCATTTTGTTGATTCGTGTTAGTATCAGAACCAAATAAACTTTGTATTATTGTAGAGTTACTTCCATAGGAATTATCTATGGGTTGGAAGCTTGGATTTAATCCACTTTCATCGTTGTAATGCAACGGTTCGTCTAACCGAAAACCTCTAACGTTAATTTGCTTGAACTCAGAAGGTGGCTCTAAATATATTTTATGTGATTTCCATGGTGTTTCTTGAAAAATGCTTGTGTTTGAACTCAAACTATTATCTTCTTGAATTAGGGTTTGGTAACCACTTTGATGATCATCATTTCTTTGATCTCCACGACTGATTTGCATAAAAAAAATATAACTTGTTAAGCAACTAAACTAAAGGAACACAATACACAAAATTAGGGTTTTGTAAAGAAAACAAGAACTTGTTCTAGTACTACTTACAATAAAGTTTGATTCCAATCCAACGGCTGTGATACTGGTTGTGATGAAAGACCTAACTCCATCATCTGTAGACTTGGGTTGTTTCCCAACAATCCACCACCTCCACCGCGGTTCCCGCCGCTACTGGTGGTGGTTGTGGTGGTGCTTTCTGTTGTTTCTTGGAAAAGATTCATGGAGGTGACAGAAACTGAATCTAAACAAGGTCTTGTTCTTGAATCCCACCAGCTATCTGCCATCTTTTGGATCAAATTAATTTCTTGATCTTGAAGATACTTGTAAGTTTATTGTTCTTGTTTAAAAAATATTGGTTTAAAGTTGTAAAATGAAATCAAATGGGGTGGGCTGTCTAGTATTTATATGAGGCTGGAAGTTGGAATTTAGAGTGTAGGTAAGATGAACAGAAAAAAATGCCAAAGTTTAGTTGACTTTGTATTGTCCGGTTGAAAACTAAAATTACATACTTTCTTTTCACAAAAAAAAAAAAAAAAGAAAGAAAACAAAATTCTTTTGGTATAAATAAAAAATATGGGAATACCAAAACGTTTTACATATAAGCTTATTCACTTATTTAACTTTTTTTTTCTTCTAATTATGAAAGATACAACTTCTTAATAATTTCCTATGGGTCTACCTATTTGTACACCAACATGGCTATTTGCACATCAAACCATATCTTTACCTATGCTGCGTTTAGAGCTATACGCAGCGTATAAGTTACATGGAATTCAGAGCCTGCCCAACATTCATTGGCATAGACAACCAGGGTTTATATACGTTGCGTATAGAGCTATACGCAACGTATATAACCCATCAGAGTTTTTTTTTTTGGGTTATTTTGATGTATTTGTGGTATAAATTATCACCCGGTTCCAACGTTAAATCGATTAAAATATATAATCGTTAATGTTATACCATTATTATTATATACCGTTAATTTTTTTTGAAAAACGTATATACGGTTCGAATATATAATATAATATCATTTGAATTAAATTATTATACCACGTCTAGTGCGGTTCGAATGCTATAAACGTTTAAATATCATAGGTGTGGTTTAGGTCCCGTGTAGGCCTATAGGCATATATAATACCTATAGGGAACCTATACGAGACTTATACTATACACTATACGATACGATACGATGCAATACGATACTATAGGATACCATACAACACTCATTTAAGCCTATAGATGTAGCATATGTCCCTTATAGGCCTATAGGTGTGGTTTAGGTCTCGTATATGCCTATAGGTGTGGTTTAGGTCCCCGTATAGGCCTATAGGTGTGGTTTAGGTCTCGTATAAGCCTATAGGCATATACAAGACCTATAGGAAACCTATAGGATACTTATACTACACTATACAATACGATATAACACCCGTATAGTCCTATAGGTGTAGTATAGGTCTCGTATAGTACTATAGGTGTGGTTTAGGTCCCGTATAGGCCTATAGGCATATACAAGACCTATAAGGAACCTATACTAGACTTATACTATACACTATACTATACGATACGATACGATGCAATACGATACGATACTATAGGATACCATACAACACCCGTATAAGCCTTTAGATGTAGTATTGGCCCCTAAGTCTAACTCAACCCATTACCCTGGTTAATTCAGCTTTCCATTTACCTCCTTTATAAACAAAACACCAGCCTTTTCTCTTTCAGTTCATCTTCTTCATCATTCTCTCTCAAACCCTAATTTCACAATGGTGATCTGCAGTGTAATCTGTGTTAATTTCAGGGCCCACCAAATTGTTAACCACCAACACACCTGTGATCTCCCCTAGCATGAAGCAGTCCAAGCAGGTGATATCCTCAGCTTTTTTGTATTCACCAACCGATGATAGTGCCAAACCTTGTAAATGATGTCTTCTCGGTAATCATAACTGTAGTACATAAAAAAATGTAAAAAAGTAATAATTTACTTCCATCTACACTAACCAGGTATGTGTAAGCTGATTTATTATCCTTATCAAGTTTTACACATTCAGACATGTCCTCAATGGCAGCAATGTGTAAATGCTGCTAAAAACGAGAGACTATTCTCAAACTAAGTTTGCTAAAGGATATCACCTGCGTGGACTGCTACTTCATGCTACGGGAGATCACAAGTGTGTTGGTAATTAACAATTTGGTGGGCCCTGAAATAAACACAGATCACATCATACTTCTCTGTAGATCACCATTGTGAAATTATGGTTTGAGAGGGAACGGTGAAGAAGATGAAGTGATAGATAAAAGGCTGGGGTTTTGTTTATAAAGGAGGTAAAGTGGGGAGGTGAATTAACAGGGTAATGGGTTGAGTTAGACTTAGGGGTCAAAGTAGTTAGTTACAGAGACGTTGGGGGTACAGATGTTAAAAAATTCTATTTTGGGCTAATAGGGTAAACGTGATATAACCACAGGGGCCAAAATCGTAATTATGGTTTATATTGTATCTTTATATGTACTTTAAGGGAAGACAAATATAAGTTATTGACACTTTAAAGGAATAAAATGAAAAGTTACTGAAGTCTAAGGAAAATTAGGAGATTACACATCACATAAGCATAATGTACAAATCACATAAGCATGAAATCAATTGAATAGTGAGTTTTTTAGAGAAAATATTTTTCATAAGAGGAAAACGCAATTTGCATCCATGTGGTTTTCAAGCGGAATCAACATCAGTCCCCGCAATGAGTTTTTAGATGCCTGAGTCCTTATTATCTAAAAAGTGCTCCACTTTGAGTGCCTCCATTAAGATTCTGTTAGTTTAACCGTTAGCTCAAGGGTTATTTTGATAATCTCACAGTACTAAAATTAAAAAAAAAAAATCAATAATAAACCCCCAATTTCATGTTTCTTGAGCACCCCATATTTGATTCCCTAAATTCCCCAGATTTCTTGTTTCTTGAACAAACCCATTTTCAAATTTACAATCAATAAACACAAATTTTAACCACCTGTAGTTGGGGAATTTTATGAAATCGGACGATCAGAGAGGTGTGTATTCACTCTCAGATCAAATTATTTCGGTGGTTCTACCGAATAATTCAATCAGATACAACTCTGATTTCGAGAATTAGAACAACAGTATATGTTTGTCTGGAATTCGTATGAACCAGTTTTTGACCAAAAAACACACTTAAGAATTTTGGGGATAATCTGCAGATAACTGTTCCTAGGCAGTTATATTTCAAATTTTGAATTTTAATTAAACTGCCTTAATTTTTATCTACAAAAATTATGATGAATTTTATAAAATTAATTTTTCTAAGGCATTTTCGACCCCAGCCAGGGGCTGCCGCCCCTTGGACCCTGCTCCCGGGGAGCGCTGCCCTCGGACCCCCGCTAAGGGGGCGTTGCCCATTGGAACCCCCATTCGGGCTCCGCCGAAATGCTTGGAATTATAACAACTCGAACAAGCGTGCACTCCTGCACCTCCTAACTTGTTTGATGTATATCATAATTCCTTTTGGTCACCAAGTTAATCCTAATTATACTAAACTATCTAACATTCCTCCCCTACTTTAGCGTAATCCTTGATTAACTTAAACAAATTCACAACATTCAAACTTATACATAAATGAAATATCGCGATGATTGAATTTCATAATAGTATATTACACATTCCAAATATTCGAATATAGGTGTGTCGCTAAGGATTGAACCTTTTCTATTCAGTGAATACATGAAGATAATATACACACAAGTTTACATACTCTCATATCCTTTCTTGACACTAGTTTTACTAGCATGTGTCATATCCTTCAATGAATATATCAAAGCCAAGTCCTAGCTTCTTGAAGCTGCTAAACTTCATGCTCATATAGGTAGCTCTTTATTCTTGCACCTGCATATGCAAGTTTTCAAAGAACTATTAAAAGAAAACCTTCAACCTCTTTTAACTTGCATTTCTGAACACATACCTTGGGATGATGCTACTAATGTGTTCCAATTTCTAGATCTTGAGCTTTCCGCATTGAATTCAACACCTAATGTCATATTAAGTGGGAATTGGGTATCTTAACACGAGAAATTTCATGTGGACTTTAATCCCATCCCTACAGCCGTCTTGTGCATAAGATATCTACATAACTCTTTGATTAAATGGTCGACTAAGTTCTGTTGAGTTCTCACAAACTCCACTGATAACACCCCATGCATGATGATCTCACGAATCATGTTGTGTCTAACACCTAAGTGTCTAGACTTCCCATTATACACTTGGCTATAGGCCTTAGGCAAGGTAGCAGCACTATCACATCTAATAGATATTGGTGATATAGGTTTAGGCCACAATGGAATCTCATAAATTAAGTTTCTTAGCTACTCAGCTTCTTTGCCAGTTGCGGCTAATGCTACAAACTCAAACTCCATTGTTGAATCAGTTATGCAAGTCTGCTTCTTAGCTGCCCAGGATATGGTACCTCCTCCAAGCAGAAAATTCCTTCCACTTGTGGAAGAATGATCTTTCTTGTTGTTAATCCAGCTTGCATCTGAATAAACTTCTAAAACTGAAGGAAATCCAGTGTAAGTCAAACAATATTTCATGGTTCCTTTCAAGTACCTAAATACTCAATTCATAGCTTGCACCTGGATTGCTAGTATACCTACTAAGCCTTCCAACAGCACACGCTATGTTCGGTCTAGTGCTAATCATCGCATACATGAGAGATCCAAAGGCCCTTGAATATTCAAGTTGGCTTACAGCTACACCTTTATTAGGTAAGAGCTTAAAAGCAGGATCCATTGGAGTGCTAACCGGAGAACTATCATGAAAATTAAACTTATTCAACATATTCTCAATATAATGAGATTGAGAGATCAATATGCCATTCTTCTCCCATTTGATCCTTATACCAAGTATCACTTCCCCCTCCCCCATGTCTTTCATGTCAAAGCAAGATGACAAAAATTCCTTTGTTTTACCAACTTGATCTTAGTCGATACCGAAGATCAACATGTCATCTACATATAGACAAATTATGATCCCTTTCCCAGAATCATCAAATTTGCTATATACACACTTGTCCGCTTGTTTTAATGCAAAACCATTCGACAAAACCACATCATCAAACTTTTGATGCCACTGTTTGGGTGCATGCTTTAAGCCATACAATGACTTAACTAGCTTAAACAGTGATGTGATTAAAATACAACATATAAATTATGTCAAATACGACGTAAAAGCAACCCTTTTTTAGTACTAATGTTGGAAAAGGCTCGTGTTTTCGTTCCTTTTAGATTTTTAGGGATAAAAGATCTTAAATTTGCAAAACGAACAAAAAGACAGCAAAATCCAACATAAAAGTAAAGAAGAAGGAATTGTCGCAGCTCGCCAAGCCCCGATTCACATCCAAACCACAAAATAACAGGAACAGAAGGCTGACACGGGGACGTGTCCACCAGACACGGGCCGTGTCCGAAGATGGATACTAGGCAGAAGAAAAAGACAACTGCAAAAGACAAATATGGCAGCCAACACGGGGTCGTGCTAAGCCAACACAGGATGTGGTCAACTCAAATATTTTCAGAATCTGTGATAGTACAACAAGTACTTTGGCCACGGGCCGTGCCATTGACACACGGGGCCGTGTTAGTACAACATCTTACAAGCAGTTAATGAGGAAGAGAGAGAAATGGGCACGGGGCCGTGCCAGCCGGTCACAGGCCGTGCTGAAGCTTCTGAAGACAGCTATAAATAGAAGTGCTTGGTTGCACTTCAACTCATCCCTTGGCAAACCACTTCTCTCTCACTTGCCACCACTCCACCACCACTACAACACCATCATCCACCACCATCATCCATTTTTCCATCTTTAGAGTGTGTGTAGTTTAGGGATCCAAGATTGATCGTAAGAATCTTTGTCAAACAAAGGCCATGCTTGGCTAAATTCTTACATCACTTGGTGAAGACATATCTTTTATGTATTTCTTTTATGATTTCCCATCTTTGGCTACTTTTTAATTGGGTATGTATTAATGACTTTAATAATTAGTTTTCTATATCGAACGCGAATTTATTCACCCATTCTTCATATGTTCATTTATTCAACATATTCATGTCTTTACGGTCTATATAAAGCATGTTAATTTCCTGTAAGGGGGTTAGAAGGGTGGACTCGGTAATTCTATGTCTCGTTCAGTGTATAGATCATGCGAGAACCTTGTGTAAGTTTAGTACTACTCCATGGATAGGCCGGGAATGACTAGCCTGACTGAGAGTAAGAAAACGCTTGCACCCCTTATTCATAAACTACTATTAAAACTTTAAACCAACCCCGCGAGGACTGTATCCCTGCTGACTCGGACCAACGGGTTGAGGGTGATCGCCGCCTCGTATGGGGGGTCCACCACATTTTTCATTAATAACTTACTTAATTATCTTTCAATATTCCGACCTAGTGGGATTGTATCCTTGCTGACTCAAACCACTAGGTTGATGGTAACGTCGCCTCCAAAACTGGGGCCTACTACTATAACTAAGATAATCTCTTAAAATGCCCAAAGTGCGGAAATAATCAAAAGGGTACATGAAAGATAAGTCAGATCCAAGTGATTCTTTCTTGTCTATCATTTTTGTTTTATTTTTATTTTCTGTTTTTACCTTTTTATAAGTTTAAAAATCTTTTCTAAAATTTTGTTTCGATTAGACGTTGACAATAAGCCGGTACTAAAAGCTCTTGTATCCTTGGACGACTCTCATTATCTTGCCATCACTATACTGCGTCCTCGATGGGTGCACTTGCCCTAGCGTGTGTGTAGAGTGATAGTAGAATATCGTGTTTTATAAATTTAAAACTTGAAATCGGCGAGTAAAAAGAGCTAAAAAAATATACTAAAAAATACACTCAAACCGACACACCTCAAGTTTTTGGCGTCGTTGCTAGGGACACAAGAATTTTAAAAAAGCTTAAATTAACGGCCTAATCATTTTTATCTTTTCTTTTTAGGTTTTTCTTCTTTTTCCTTTAACTTTTCACTTTCTGCAGACTTGACACGGGGCAGTGTTGTCCTAACACGGGGTCGTGTCAACTTTCCAGTTTCTAAAAACTATTTTCTGCCAAATACAGAGTGCAGCACGGGGCCATGTCACCCTAACACGGGGCCATGCTGAACTCTCTATTTGAAAGAAAATAGTGACCGCCTGATCCCGACGGTAAAAAAAACAAATATATATATATATATATATATATATATATATATATATATATACGGATTTCTTTGATTATTTCTATCCCCGCCACTCTTACGGGTTATGGTGCGATTTTTGTGGGGAGGATCATGAAGAAGCGGAATGTGGCATTCTAAACTTCACTCCCCACTATTTAGCCCCATCGTTTTCCTGTAACGAAACCCCTGAAACAAGCGGGAATAGAAATAACGAGGAAATCCCTCCGCCTGAACCCCGTTCGATCCTCTTTCCTAGATGACCTAGAACCCATGGGTGAAATAGAAAAGAGGATCATCCAATATATCCAAGTGATAGAATTTTACTTGAAGGTGCGAAATTCATCAAAGATTCCATCTGAAGGAGAATCAATACAGGAAAAATCAGGCATACACAACAACACCAAGGTCAACCAAACCTCCACCATAGACAATCGCGAAAAGGAAAGCGATAGTCATCCCTGTATCGATTCTGCAGTGACGATCCCCCTTACCGAGTGTGAATCTCACACCAACAACATGGACAGGAGCGAATCGACTCACACCTTCTTTAACAAGAGCCGGGAAAAGTAAATAAAGGAAGGCCCTATTTTGCCATTTTTAAAGAAATCTTCTACCTTTCCGACAACCTCTTGCATTTTCATATCCCTCGCCTAAGTGTGCGGTATATCCGACATTACGGTATTGTTCCAACCAGTAAGTAATCACCCGACATCAGATAATTCCTTAAAAATTTTTAGATAAACTTAATAAAAGCTCTGACACAGGGCCGTGTCCTTGAACACGGGATCGTGCCCACTTTCTTCCAGTAACATGGTGTTAGGGGAGGATTTTTTATTGATCAGTGATCCTCATTTACTGTTGGGTTTAGTGATCCTCACTTCTAATTTAATTGGTGATCCTCAGAAGTATTGCAGGATCAGGATCACGGATTATCTTAAGGATCCTTATACTAACGATTGTCTACTTTAAATATGGTGTTGTTTTGCAGGAGTACCAGCTTGGACTTAGTCTTGGCGATATTCCTGGAGCATATTCCATGAATTATTCTGCACGTGCTTACCTGAAGTGGACGTTGTCACACCCCCAAATTACCACCTAGGGCATGTCCCTAATGGAGGTGCAACGATCCAACAAAGAGCCACCAATCATGTCAAACACAAGTAATAATGTACGAAAATACTCAATTGAAAGAAATGTATCGTTTGTAAGTTAAACCAAAACCAAAGTATTGAGCGGAAGCATAAATGTATAAGTGTATAAATGTATCAAAACCAAATCAATGTAATTGTTTATCATGACCACAACCACTCCAGCAGCATCAGACGGCAAGTTCCCAAGTTCCTTTAATGATTACCTACAAGCATGTAAACAAGTGTGTCAGACTACGCTGGTGAGTTCAAAGTTTTGTTAACGTGTTTTGTTACCAGATGTATGTTAAGCCAATTCAACGTTGTGATATGATGCTGTTTATGACTTGTTGAGATACCCTAGGGAGTGTGCCCATATGTATCCGACTTGTTGAGATACCCTAGGGAGTGTGCCCATATGTATCCGGGAAGTTTGTCCCTTAATAACCTGGAAGTGTGTCCAGTCCCCAATGCCCCTAACCAAGCATTGGTAATGATGCCCAGATAATTAGTTCGCGCCCGTCCTTACGGCCCGGTGCGAGGTATCAAACCTAATAGCGCTATCAACTAATTACCCCATTGCCCTACAGGCAATCCGATAATGATAGATTCCATGTTCAATAACTAAAACCCAATTTAACTGTTTACCCAAGATTCCCTTCCAAATGTTTACTAGTTGTCCCAAACCACCGGGACGCATGCTTGAGAAATGCAGTGAACTCACCTTAGGTTTGCTCGGTATGCTAAGTTAAGTGCTCGCAAATAATTATTCACGTCCTATAATATGCGCGTATATTAAATCAGTACATGTTTGTAATGTTTCACATACAATCTACGTCACAAAGTGTTCTTACGCAATCATCATGCATCATGTAAACAGTTATTCGTTTTCATACCATCCATGCTTCACATAAAGGTTTCCTCAGTTTATTTAAACCTAGTCGTCCAATAACTGACTTAACATAAATATCATACCATAACATTACTCTCACTAATCGACCCATCTCATTGGTTCGACTTTATGAATGTTCCGAATTCACTTAAGCAGTTTAATCATCTCAAACACCTCAAAAGAACCCTATCACATATGTATTCCAACTATCCGGTTTCATCATCATGAATCTCATCTATGCTTTGTATTAACAGTTTATGGATATAAGCAATTCATAATTCACCAAAGCTTTATCATTATACAAATCTTGCACTTATATAACCCTAACCCACTAGTTTATTAGCATAGAATCTCCCTTATCAGACCAAAACAAAAGCAAACTATCGGTTAACAATTTACAATGCAAAATATCTATATGTATAATATTATGTAGCCCTAACTCTCGATTAGCGAGAGCACTAGCAGAACCTATCCAGTTTTCAATGTGCATGCAAGATATAATCAAGTGACACTCATATAACATTCACATGCTCACTGCCAATTCCCATGCCAATATGAATTTATACTAATATATCAAAGGTAATAGTGTTAGTTACCTTAGTGTGGATAATTGTCAATTTAATGAAACCAAGACAATGGCCGACAAGTCCCATGATGAATGGATTTCATTGGACCAAAGATATCATGCAACACATGCAATTGTCAATTACTTCAACACATTAACCATATCATCATTCGATGGCCAACAGTTAACAATTATACCTAGTATCCAGTTGGTTATTATATATATATATAACAAAATCTAATACTAACATCATGATAATATAAATTTCGGTTCCTGATCTCATCAATATCGATCCATATATAGCTTTCAATAATATACATTCCAAACCCTAGGTTGCACCAACTCACATATATATAAAAAAATATAAATAGCCGATCATGTCATGCAATACACAAATCGAATCACCTACTCCTACTGACCCTTCAATAATTGTCCACATGCTTCTGTTTTGAACGCACATGGCTTCCATATCTTTAATCAGATTATCAAACTTGGTGTACTCATGAAACTTCACTCTATGGGCCCTCACAACCGAATATCATTGATATTTAATAGTATATCCACACACACAAACCAATATCAGCCATTAACATACAATTTAATTTCATACAATTTAATTTCAAGTCTAGCTTATTAATCTTGCATGATATTATCAACTCACATTGATTCCAACTATACAGTTAACAAGCAATCATGTAAAGGTTGGACACTAACCGGACTCAGAATGATCAACCAAAAGATATCTGATTTCGAGCAAGAGGAGGGCTGCCGTCACAATATAATGATGAAGTGGTGATTGTTTAGGGTTTGCAATATATCGAATCTCATGCACTGACTAAAACAAATTCCAATATTTAAACGCTACTGGGCCAAAGCCCATGCCATGATTTCGCCGGCCCACCTCCAACGAAAACACTGTGGGGAGGGTGTTTTCGGGTGGGGTTGTTTCAGATGGGGAGGATTTCGAGTGTGGGTTAACATTAACTAACCTTGTGCAACATGTAATATTAGAATAAAAGGTAGGTGTTTAGGGTATTAGACAAAGTTCCATTTTTATTAGTTATACAACCGTAATAATATAAACCATACATTAACATACTCACTTATAAGTCACGCCACATATATCATATAATTCACAATACTAGTTAACGTATTACAAACGTGTACCGTTGTGTCAACAAACTATCTAAACAATTAACGTACAATATTGCGAAGATGGAACCTTGGAAACTCGAGTTGTCACATTATCCCCAACTTGAAAGAAATTTCGTCCCGAAATTTAGCATGTGGTTACTGAGGAAGCTAGTTGTGCTGTGTTGTTTACTGGTTTTCCTGGGGTGTCACATCATCCCCCCGTTGATTTGGAATTTCGTCCCGAAATTCTGTAGTAGCTTCAGCCTCAGTAGTATTTGCACTGTTTCCGAATAACTGGGGATACTTGAGTTTCATTTGATCTTCTCGTTCCCAGGTGAATTCTGGGCCACGACGGGAGTTCCAACGAACTCGAACAAGAGGTATTCTAACGTGCTAGAGGACCTTAACATCCCGGTCCGTGATTTCAATTGGTTCCTCGACGAATCGCAACTGTTCATCGATAGTGAGCTCCTTCAAAGGAACCATGAGGGTCTCATCTGACAGACACTTCTTCAGATTCGACACATGAAAGACGTTGTGAACTGCACCGAGTTCAGCTGGTAAGTTCAATCTGTAGGCCACCCTGCCTATCTTTTCAATAACTTCGAATGGTCCGACATATCGCGGATTGAGTTTGCCTCGTTTGCCAAAACGAACCACACCCTTCCAGGGTGAAACTTTGAGTAGCACTCGATCCCCAACCTGGAACTTGAGTGGTTTTCTGTCTTTATCAGCGTATGCTTTTTGACGGTCGCGAGCTGCCGCCATGCGTTGTCGTATCTGTGCTATCATTTCTGTAGTATCAACTACCATTTCTGGACCTGTGATTTGACTATCACCCATCTCTGCCCAACAAAGAGGTGACCGGCATTTACGTCCGTACAATGCCTCAAATGGAGCAGCTTTAATGCTGGCGTGATAACTGTTATTGTACGAAAACTCCACAAGTGGCAGATGTTTTTCCCAACCGTTGCCGAAATTGATTACACACGCACGAAGCATGTCTTCTAGAGTTTGAATAGTGCGCTAAGACTGCCCATCCGTCTGAGGGTGATAAGCTGTGTTCATGTCTAATCAAGAGCCAAAAGATTTGTGCATTGCTCGCCAC
The DNA here is from genome assembly GCA_030545235.1 of Helianthus tuberosus. Taxonomy (NCBI): domain Eukaryota; kingdom Viridiplantae; phylum Streptophyta; class Magnoliopsida; order Asterales; family Asteraceae; genus Helianthus; species Helianthus tuberosus. The sequence goes on from CM060397.1 coordinate 162,468,084, forward strand.
AGTTCTGAAGTAAAACGTGCGCCTCGATCCGAGATAATAGAGGTGGGCACTCCGTGCCTCGAGACAACTTCCTTAAGATATGTGTCTGCTAGTGTGGAGAGCTTATCCGTTTCCTTAATAGCCAAGAAGTGAGCAGGCTTTGTGAGTCGATCCACGATCACCCATATAGTATCGTTACCACGTTGAGATCTAGGTAAGCCCGTAACAAAATCCATGGAAATTTGTTCCCATTTCCATTGCGGTATCTCAGGTTGTTGGAGTAGGCTTGAAGGTTTCTGATATTCCGCTTTGACTCTCGCACAAGTCAAGCACTTGCTAACGTATGTTGCTATGTGGGCCTTCATGCTAGGCCATCAATATGTAGTTTTGATATCGTGGTACATTTTGTCCGAACCAGGATGTACCGAGTAGCGAGACTTGTGTGCCTCATCCATCACAAGCTCTCGTAGATTGCCATAAAGTGGAACCCAAATGCGTCCTGTGACGTAGTAAGCACCATCTTCCTTCTATTCTAAGCGTTGCCTTGAGCCGCGGAGAGCTTCAGCCCTAACGTTTTCTGGTTTCAATGCTTCTACCTGAGCATCTCGTATCCGAGAAGGAAGGTTAGACTGTAGAGTGAGTTGTAAAGCTCGCACGCGCTTAGGCGCGGTGTCTTTTCAACTGAGGGCGTCAGCCACAACATTGGCTTTGCCTGGGTGGTACCTGATCGAGCATTCGTAGTCATTCAGCAGTTCGATCCATCGTCGTTGTCGCATATTCAGTTCCTTCTGTTTGAAGATGTGTTCGAGACTCCTGTGATCAGTGTATATAGTGCACTTAGTACTGTACAGGTAATATCGCCATATCTTGAGCGCAAAAACAACGGCTCCCAGCTCTAAATCGTGTGTAGTGTAATTCCGTTTGTGGATCTTAAGTTGGCGCGAAGCATAAGCTATAACTTTATCCCGTTGCCTCAACACACATCCAAGACCTTGGATAGATGCATCTCAGTAGGCTACAAAATCGTCCGTGCCTTCAGGCAATGAGAGGATAGGTGCGCTACAAAGTCTATCCTTTAAGTACTGAAACGTTGTTTCCTGTGTATTACCCCAACGATAAACAACACCTTTCTGTGTCAGTAACGTAAGTGGCTGTGCGATCTTGGAGAAATCTTTGATGAACCGTCTGTAATAACCCGCCAAACCCAAGAATTGGCGTATTTCGGTTGGTGTACGAGGTGCAGGCCAGTTCTTGATCGAATCTACCTGGGATGGATCAACATGAATCCCATCCTTGTTTACCATGTGGCCTAGAGAGTGGACTTCACGAAGCCAGAAGTCACATTTGGAAAACTTGGCGTATAGCTGTTTCGTTCGAAGAAGTTCCAAAATAAGTCGTAAGTGATGCTCGTGTTCCTCCTGACTCTTCGAATAGATCAGGATGTCGTCGATGAAAACGATAACAAACTTGTCAAGATAGGGTTTGCACACCCTGTTCATAAGATCCATGAAAACCGCAGGCGCGTTCGTTAGCCCAAATGGCATAACCAGAAACTCGTAATGGCCGTAGCGTGTTCTAAATGCTGTTTTGGAGACGTCCTCATCCCGGACTCTCAGCTGATGGTAACTTGACCTCAAGTCTATCTTGGAGTAGTAGCTCGACCCTTTCAACTGGTCGAACAAGTCGTCGATGCGTGGTAGAGGATAGCGATTCTTCACTGTTACCTTGTTCAGTTCACGATAATACTGGAGCTCCCCAGGGCGAAGAGCTAGGACGTATGAAACCCTTTTCCAAGAGTTCTTGCAATTGTTTAGACAGTTCTTCCAGTTCAGTTAGAGCTAAGCGATAAGGTGCTCGAGTTATAGGTGCTGCTCTAGGAGCTTGTTACTATGAGTTGCCAAAGGTTCTTAACCAGCACGAGGAATGCGGATGATCTTTTCTTTGCAAAGAGTCTCTGCTCGATGTTGAGGTAGCCAATCCATACCAATATCGATGTCGAAACCATCACAACGTTGGGGTCATTCCTAGTATCACCCTGACCAATCACGAACACTCGACCCCTGTCACCATTGCCGTCGTTATTACCCCCATTGTTGCCTCCATTATTGTTCCTGTTTCTTTGATTGTGGTTCTGATTCTGGTTCTGGTTCAACTGTGGGCCATGTCTCTTGGATTAACCTTCAGCACCACACTGATGACATCCCTTGTTACCCTGTTGTTGCTGTTGATTCTGTGGAGCTTGTGGTTGGTTCTGGTTTGCAGGACGTGAGTTGCTACCATCTTTGGCTCCATGACCAAGCTTGTTGCATCATTGACAATGATTTCGGTTGCACTGCTCGCTGTGGTGCAAGTTACATCGTTTGCACTTAGGGTGGTTTCCCCTGTATCCACCCTGCCCTTGGCTACTAAAAGGTTGCTGACCAGGACTTTGGTTGTCATCAATCTTTCGCTGCTGTGCCTGGGACGGAACCGTAGTCGAACCCTTGCTGGAATTTCCATCCCACTTTCGTTTGTTGACTCTGGGGTAGCATAAGTGGTAGTAGTGGCAGTACCTATACGCTTAGGCAGCCTGTTCTGTTCCTCTGCCTGGTCTGTGAGGCGAGTAACATCCTGGATAGTAGTAAGGTTAGCAGCAGTCACATGGCTTCGAATCTCTAGTACTAAGCCTTTGTGGAACAGCCCGATGCGTTTGATGGGAGGATCCACCATAATTGGACATAACACTGCCAGTTTGTTGGATCGTTTCGTGCTTCTCAAACCAGTGGAGGAGTCCAACAGCTCCTTCAGTGCCGCTGAAAGTAGTAGATCGGCAGTCCATAAACGTCGTGAATGTGCATACAAGTGGTTGAGCGTGTCGACCTGTCGTGTGCGTAAGAGTAATCATACTTGAGCACGAGTGTTGGTTTACGAGAGTAGGATCTAAAGATCCTAGAGTAAGTGGTGATGGCAGGTTACACTTCCTGCCTGGGCAGTTGCGAGTGCTGCAGTAACTTGTTCACTGATCGAAGCCGCCAACTGGGCTTGAGTTAGGTTAACGCGTCCACTCATGATCTTGATAGAAGAAGGGAATGAATTTAGGAGTCGAGAACGAGAAAAGTGTTCAGGTTTATCACGTTAGGAACGATTAACTACCATGTTCATACGCAAACAGGGAAGAACCCCTCTTACACTCGTTAAGCCTCATTGGGATTTGCATGCACCACGCGTTATTATTATGTGTGCACCCATGATGATAAGGCGGTTTGCATGCTTCTCTCGATGCTTCTTAACTTATGTTTGAAGTTTCTCCCACCCACAAAATACGCACTACCAACAAGATTAGGATTTACTAGGTGCAAGAGTTATGTTACACTATCAATGTGTCGTGACATTTACCATGTCGTGTCGTGCATGCTATAAATATAGATACATTTACTAAACATGTAATGCATAAACTAACGAGGAACGAACCTTGCAATCTGAAGCTGAGTGTCATGGTCATCGTTTGGATCAATTCGGTTATAGTCTGGTTTTATGAAAACATTTTAAAACCGAGTTCTCTATAACCAGTGACTCTGATACCAAACTGTCACACCCCCAAATTACCACCTAGGGCATGTCCCTAATGGAGGTGCAACGATCCAACAAAGAGCCACCAATCATGTCAAACACAAGTAATAATGTACGAAAATACTCAATTGAAAGAAATGTATCGTTTGTAAGTTAAACCAAAACCAAAGTATTGAGCGGAAGCATAAATGTATAAGTGTATAAATGTATCAAAACCAAATCAATGTAATTGTTTATCATGACCACAACCACTCCAGCAGCATCAGACGGCAAGTTCCCAAGTTCCTTTAATGATTACCTACAAGCATGTAAACAAGTGTGTCAGACTACGCTGGTGAGTTCAAAGTTTTGTTAACGTGTTTTGTTACCAGATGTATGTTAAGCCAATTCAACGTTGTGATATGATGCTGTTTATGACTTGTTGAGATACCCTAGGGAGTGTGCCCATATGTATCCGACTTGTTGAGATACCCTAGGGAGTGTGCCCATATGTATCCGGGAAGTTTGTCCCTTAATAACCTGGAAGTGTGTCCAGTCCCCAATGCCCCTAACCAAGCATTGGTAATGATGCCCAGATAATTAGTTCGCGCCCGTCCTTACGGCCCGGTGCGAGGTATCAAACCTAATAGCGCTATCAACTAATTACCCCATTGCCCTACAGGCAATCCGATAATGATAGATTCCATGTTCAATAACTAAAACCCAATTTAACTGTTTACCCAAGATTCCCTTCCAAATGTTTACTAGTTGTCCCAAACCACCGGGACGCATGCTTGAGAAATGCAGTGAACTCACCTTAGGTTTGCTCGGTATGCTAAGTTAAGTGCTCGCAAATAATTATTCACGTCCTATAATATGCGCGTATATTAAATCAGTACATGTTTGTAATGTTTCACATACAATCTACGTCACAAAGTGTTCTTACGCAATCATCATGCATCATGTAAACAGTTATTCGTTTTCATACCATCCATGCTTCACATAAAGGTTTCCTCAGTTTATTTAAACCTAGTCGTCCAATAACTGACTTAACATAAATATCATACCATAACATTACTCTCACTAATCGACCCATCTCATTGGTTCGACTTTATGAATGTTCCGAATTCACTTAAGCAGTTTAATCATCTCAAACACCTCAAAAGAACCCTATCACATATGTATTCCAACTATCCGGTTTCATCATCATGAATCTCATCTATGCTTTGTATTAACAGTTTATGGATATAAGCAATTCATAATTCACCAAAGCTTTATCATTATACAAATCTTGCACTTATATAACCCTAACCCACTAGTTTATTAGCATAGAATCTCCCTTATCAGACCAAAACAAAAGCAAACTATCGGTTAACAATTTACAATGCAAAATATCTATATGTATAATATTATGTAGCCCTAACTCTCGATTAGCGAGAGCACTAGCAGAACCTATCCAGTTTTCAATGTGCATGCAAGATATAATCAAGTGACACTCATATAACATTCACATGCTCACTGCCAATTCCCATGCCAATATGAATTTATACTAATATATCAAAGGTAATAGTGTTAGTTACCTTAGTGTGGATAATTGTCAATTTAATGAAACCAAGACAATGGCCGACAAGTCCCATGATGAATGGATTTCATTGGACCAAAGATATCATGCAACACATGCAATTGTCAATTACTTCAACACATTAACCATATCATCATTCGATGGCCAACAGTTAACAATTATACCTAGTATCCAGTTGGTTATTATATATATATATATAACAAAATCTAATACTAACATCATGATAATATAAATTTCGGTTCCTGATCTCATCAATATCGATCCATATATAGCTTTCAATAATATACATTCCAAACCCTAGGTTGCACCAACTCACATATATATAAAAAAATATAAATAGCCGATCATGTCATGCAATACACAAATCGAATCACCTACTCCTACTGACCCTTCAATAATTGTCCACATGCTTCTGTTTTGAACGCACATGGCTTCCATATCTTTAATCAGATTATCAAACTTGGTGTACTCATGAAACTTCACTCTATGGGCCCTCACAACCGAATATCATTGATATTTAATAGTATATCCACACACACAAACCAATATCAGCCATTAACATACAATTTAATTTCATACAATTTAATTTCAAGTCTAGCTTATTAATCTTGCATGATATTATCAACTCACATTGATTCCAACTATACAGTTAACAAGCAATCATGTAAAGGTTGGACACTAACCGGACTCAGAATGATCAACCAAAAGATATCTGATTTCGAGCAAGAGGAGGGCTGCCGTCACAATATAATGATGAAGTGGTGATTGTTTAGGGTTTGCAATATATCGAATCTCATGCACTGACTAAAACAAATTCCAATATTTAAACGCTACTGGGCCAAAGCCCATGCCATGATTTCGCCGGCCCACCTCCAACGAAAACACTGTGGGGAGGGTGTTTTCGGGTGGGGTTGTTTCAGATGGGGAGGATTTCGAGTGTGGGTTAACATTAACTAACCTTGTGCAACATGTAATATTAGAATAAAAGGTAGGTGTTTAGGGTATTAGACAAAGTTCCATTTTTATTAGTTATACAACCGTAATAATATAAACCATACATTAACATACTCACTTATAAGTCACACCACATATATCATATAATTCACAATACTAGTTAACGTATTACAAACGTGTACCGTTGTGTCAACAAACTATCTAAACAATTAACGTACAATATTGCGAAGATGGAACCTTGGAAACTCGAGTTGTCACAGACGTTATGGAGTTCGTGGGGGACTTGCATGAATTGCGGAATGTTTGTTAACCTAGATATTTACTACTTTTAAAAGGGGTAGCGAGCTAAATAGAAAACACTTGGCTATTTTTGGCTACACACACACTCTTGCAACTGCTCTCACCAGCTCTCGATAATTCACTTGGCGATTACACACTTTTTTACACAATACACTATAGTGATCCTTGTAATTAGCTCGCTATCATCCGAAGTTGTAATACATTTCTTGTTTAATTTGAGTTGGTGATCGGTAGTTTCCATCACCCGAGGTTTTTTATGCCGGAGATCATTCATTGATCAAGGGCTTTTTCCTCGTATAAATCATTGTGTCACTTATTCATTTCATTTCTGAGTGATCCTTAGTGTTGTTCATTGATTCAAGCATCATACCTCACAACAGAAAGTTTGGTTACATTGTCATTACTTGATTTTTGACCAAAATAGTTTGGCGCCCACCGTGGGGCAATTGGTGCTTCATTCCTAAGAAGATTCATACCTTTGCGGTCATTTCGGTTCATAACAACCAGGCAGATGGCTTCTTCAGCGAAGAACACTTCAAACTTAATGCCGTCATTCAGTTCTTCACAAGGCGTTCCTCCTTTGCCTCCACCACCTTCTGGATCCCAGAAGAATGCTGAGAATGCTGCGAAGAAACAAACCCCCATTTTCACAAAACCACCAACTTCTTCTGTTTCCACTAATCCTACTACTAATGATCTTTACGCTCTGATTTTGCAGATGAGGAATCACGTATAAGAGCAGGACAAAACCAACGAAAGGATCCTCCGGGAGATCGCTGAGATCAAGAAACAGAAGAAATCAGTGGAGGATCACTCCCCTCTGATGCCAAGGTCGCTGAATTTCGACACTCCAGTCATAACTTCCCAGCACTCAGCAGCTCCGGACGTGCAGTACTTGGGTGAATTACCAGGAAGGCATTATGGAGCAGCAACTATGAGTCAGGCATTTGGCTCCCACTTCCAGCCTCAAGGATCCTCCCAGGTCCAAGGATCCTCCCAGATCCAAGGATCCTCCCAGGTCCAAGGATCCTTCCCGGTCCAAGGATCCTCCCAGGTCCAAGGATTCTCCCAGGTTTAAGGATCCTCCCATGTCCTAGGATCCTCTCTGGTTCCAGGATCCTTTCAGGTCCAAGGATCATCTCAACTTCAAGGATCCAACATCTTTCAGGATCAAGGATTCTTAAGAAGTATGCAGCCTCAGAGCTCGGACGTTCATCAAGGAGACTTCATACCAATGCAGACCATTGCTTCCTCTGGTCCTTCAATCATGCCAGAGTCTCGTCAATATGGATTCACATCCGCAATTCCGAACATGAATTCTCCGGGAGGTAACACTTTTAATAATTCATATAACACTAACCATGGCTCTATGCAGGATACAGGTATCAATCGGGCTATGGCTAGGGAGCTACAGAAGCTTAAGGATATGATATCCAGTGTACCAGGAGTGGTTAAACCTATTCCTGAAATTGCAGATGGTAGCCATAGGATATCTCGTTTTGCACCACCCTTATGTGATGCCGAGATACCTAAGAGGTTCCAGATACCATCTACGAAGCTGTATGATGGTTCAACGGATCCAGAGGAGCATGTAGCTCAATACAGGGAGAGGATGGAGATCAATCCAATTCCTGAAAGGTTAAAAGAAGCATGTCTATACAAGGGATTTGGATCCACACTTACAGGATCTGCTCTTAAATGGCTGCTAAGTCTTCCCCCTTACTCTATTACTTCATTTGCTAATCTAGTTAACTTGTTTAATAGTCAATTCTCTTGTAGTAGAAAATTTGAACGATTAACTAGTGATCTATATAGGGTAACACAGGGTCAAAATGAATCACTTAGAGATTATATCACTAAGTTTAGTAAAGAATCCTTATATATTCCTAATTTGGATATTGCTACGGCTGTAGAAGCCTTTAAAATGGGATTGCTTAGGGATTCACTATTCTATGATGATCTTGTTATGACACCTTGCAGGAATCTTGATGAAGTAAGAACTAGGGCCCGTAGGTTCATCCGCCTAGAGGATGACAAGAGGATCCAGGATAGATTGACAGGATCCTCAAAACAGGAGAAGCAAGGATCCTACTTCAGGAACAACAAATCAAAGTCCTACAACAAGTTTGATAACCAGAATGTGCATGCAGTGGAACAAGAAGAGGATGATGAGGATTATCCTCCTATTTCTGAATACTGTTTTTCTGTTGATAACAATGAACTAATCCTTGCAATGCAGAATCTAGGTGAGAAAGCTAGGTGGCCGAGAAAAAGTGATAAACCAGCTGCTAAAAAGGATAAGTCCAAGTGGTGTGCATATCATGAGGATTTCGGGCATCTCACTGAAGAGTGTATTGCACTAAGAAAGGAAATTGGTTACTTGTTGAGCAAGGGGCATTTGAAGGAACTCTTGGGACGAAAGAAGTCAAGGATCCAGGATCCTGAAAGGATCCCAGAAAAGGCTCCTGCTCCTCCAGCAGATGCACAAGTTATAAACTTCATATCCGGTGGATCAGACATTTATGGTACTTTCTTTTCAGCAGCCAAGAGACATGCCAAGGAAACCAAGATGGATAATGGAGATAGACCCATCCGGACGTCAACTGTCACCGAGGATAAGATCAGAACTTTTGATGAGGACGATCGTCTTGATGTCCAGGATCCTCATCATGATGGTCTTGTAATTACATTGTTTATTTCTAACCACTTTGTTCGCAGGATCCTTATAGATGGAGGAAGCTCTGTGAACATCATTCAGCATGATGTCCTCAAGAAGATGAATATCCTGGAGTCTGATATTGTCCCAAGATCCTCAGTACTTGTGGGATTCAGTGGGGAAACCAAGAACACATTGGGGGACATAAAACTCCCAATCTATATTGAAGGATTGCATTCTTATCAAAAATTTTGTGTTATAGATTGCTTATCTTGTTGCAATGTTATCCTTGGCAGGCCATGGATACATGATATGAAGGCAGTCCCATCCACCGATCATCAGTGTGTAAAGCTTCCAAGTCCATAGGGAGTGGTGAAAATTGAGAGTGATCAACAAGAAGCTAAGAATTGCTATACCTCATCAATGAAGCCAGCCTCAAGACCAAGGGAACAATAGCAATTAAAGTATCCTTCAAGAGATATCTTGGAGGCAAGAGAGCACGATGTAAAAGAAATCCTCATGGATCCTGATGATCCTGAATCTAGGATCTTCATAGGGTCAGGGATCCTTAGCGATATCGAGCAGAATCTAGTATCCTTCCTTAAGAGGAGGAAATTCACCTTTACCTGGAGACATGAAGACATGACAGGTATATCGAAGGATATAATTACTCATAAACTTGGCATTGACAGGTCATTCAAGCCTATACATCAAAAGAGAAGGAAGTTTGCACCTGAAAGGAATGCTATTATCCAGGAAGAGGTAGATAAACAACTTCGGGCAGGTATGATTAGAGAGGTTAAGTATCCAAGATGGTTAGCCAATGTGGTTGTTGTTCAAAAGAAAAATGGAAAGTGGAGGGTATGTGTCGATTTTACTAATTTAAACAAGGCATGTCCCAAGGATCCTTTCCCATTACCCCACATTGACTCCATGGTGGATGCTACTGCGGGTCATGAGTTGTTGACTTTTATGGATGCTTCATCTGGATTTCAAAAAATTCAGATGGAACCTTCTGATCAAGAGGATACAGCCTTTAAGACCCTGTTTTGGTCAAAAAATCTGATGAGGATAATGCAACCAAACTCTCTGTTACGGGGTATGATGCTTGAATTACTTTGTAGCAATAAGGATTGTTAGGGGAGGATTTTCTAACAATTAGTGATCCTTACTTGTTATCCTAATTAATGATCCTTACTTCTGTGACAGATAGTGATCCTCAGAAGAGCTTCAGGATCAGGATCATGGATCACCTTAAGGATCCTCATACTAACGATTGTTTGTTTGTGTTTCGTATTATTTCGCACACGTTTGACTGGAAATGGACGTTGTGGAGAACGTGGGAGCTTGGCACAAAAGTCGGATAGTTTGTTATTATAGTTAACTTCTATTTTTAAAGGGGTGACGAGCTAGAAATTAGAAGACTTAGCCATTTTTCAGCTACACACACTCTCGTACAATTGCACTCTTGAAGCTCTCGGCAAACACTCAACAGTTTTCACTCACTTTTACACATTTCACCATAGTGATCCTTGTACCTAGCTCGTTACTATCCGAAGTTGTAAACATTTATTGATTTATTTAAGATTGGTGATCGGTAGTTTCCATCACCCGGGGTTTTTTGTGCCGGAGATCAACTCTTGATCAAGGGCTTTTTCCCCGTATAAATCCTTGTGTCGTTTGTGCAATTTACATTGAAGTGATCCTTATCATTATTCTACATTTAAAGCATCATTCCCCATAACTAAGAGTTTGGTTGCATTATCCTCATTAGATTTTTTGACCAAAACAGTTTGGCGCCCACCGTGGGGCAATTGGTGCTTCATTCTTAGAAAAATTCGTGTTTCTGTGCTTATTTCATTTCACTACAACCAAGCAAATGGCTTCCTCAGCGAAGAATGCTTCAAATTTGATGCCCTCATTCAGTTCTTCACAAGGCGTTCCCCCTTTGCCTCCACCGCCTTCTGGATCCCAGAAGAATGCTGAGAATGCTGCGAAGAAACCAACTCCCATTTTCTCAAAACCTCCAACTTCTTCTGCTACTTACACTCCCACTACTAGTGACATGTTTACTTTGATTTTGCAGATGAAGGATCATATACAGCAACAGGATAAGACCAATAAAAGGATTCTCAAAGAAATCGGAGATCTCAAGAAACAAAAGAAAACGACAGAGGATCATTCCCCACTGATGCCCAGATCTTTGAATTTTGATACTCCGGTGATTACTTCTCAGCCATCAGTGGTTCCAGATGTTCAATATGTGGGTGGACCAAAAGGAGTGCACTACGGAACAACGACAGTGACCCAGGCGTCGGGTTCATATTTCCAGCCAGCAGGATCCTATCCTCAGCATATGGGATCCCTCAAGAATTCAGGAGGATACTCAGGAGCGCAGCAGATTCAAGGATCCTCCTTTGTTCCAGGATCATCCCAGGTTCAAGGATCCTCCTTTGTTCCAGGATCATCCCAGGTTCAAGGATCCTCCATTGTTCCAGGATCATTCCAGGTTCAAGGATCCTCCATTGTTCCAGGATCATCCCAGGTTCAAGGATCCTCCTTTGTTCCAGGATCATCCCAGGTTCAAGGATCCTCCTTTGTTCCAGGATTGTCCCAGTTTCAGGGATCCTTCCAGATGCCAGGATCCTTGAGGAGTTTGCAAACAGGAAGTTTAGATATCCATCAGGGAGATTTTATACCAATGCAGACCAATGCTTCTACTGGTCCTTCGATCATTCCAGAGGCCCAACAATATGGATTAACATCCATTCTTCCTAATCTGAATCCAATGGGAGGTAACACTTTTAATAATTCTTGTACTACTAACCATGGCCTTATGCAGGATCCAGGTATCAATCATGCCATGGCCAGAGAGTTGCAAAAGTTGAAGGATATGATATCAAGTGTTCCAGGAGTGGTCAAACCTATCCCAGAGATTGCAGATGGGAGCCACAAGATATCTCATTTTGCACCACCAATCTGTGATGCTGAGATACCCAAGAGGTTCCATGTCCCAACTATGAAGCTGTATGATGGTTCGACGGATCCTGAAGAACACATAGCACAATACAGGGAGAGGATGGAGATCAATCTAATTCCAGAAAGGTTAAAGGAAGCATGCCTGTGCAAGGGATTCGGATCCACTCTTACGGGATCAGCTCTCAAATGGCTGCTAAGTCTTCCCCCTACTCTATTACCTCATTTGCTAATCTAGTTAATCTATTTAATAATCAGTTTTCTTGTAGTAGGAAATTTGAACGATTAACTAGTGATCTATATAGGATAACCCAGGGTCATAATGAATCATTAAGGGATTACATTACCAAATTCAGTAAAGAATCCTTAGACATTCCCAACTTGGATATAGCCACGGCTGTTGAGGCCTTTAAAATGGGATTGCTTAGGGATTCATTGTTCTATGATGATCTTGTTATGACACCGTGCAGGAACCTAGATGAGGTAAGAACCCGGGCACTTAGGTTCATCCGGCTAGAGGATGACAAAAGGATCCAGGAGAGGTTAACAGGATCCTCAAAGCAGGATAAGCAAGGATCCTCATTCAGGAACAACAAGTTCAGATCCTACAACAGATCTGATAACCAGAACGTGCATGCTGTTGATCAGGAAGAGGATGATGAGGATTATCCTCCAATTTCTGAATATTGTTTTTCTGTTGATAACAATGAACTAATCCTTGCGATGCAGAATCTACGTGATAAAGCCAGATGGCCCAGAAAAAATGACAGACCAGCTGCAACCAAAGATAAATCAAAGTGGTGTGCATACCATGAAGATTTTGGGCATCTTACAGAAGAATGCATTGCACTAAGAAAGGAAATTGGATACTTGCTGAGCAAGGGGCATCTAAAAGAATTGTTGGGTAGAAAAAAGTCAAGGACTCAGGATCCTGAAAGGATCCCTGAGAAGGCTCTAGCCCCTCCAGCAGATGCACAAGTAATAAATTTATTTCTGGAGGATCAGACATTTGTGGCACATCCTTCTCAGCAGCTAAAAGGCATGCAAAGGAAACTAAGATGGATAGTGGAGAAAGACCCGTTCGAACATCAAGTGTCTCCGAAGGAAAAGTCATAACCTTTGATGGGGATGATCGTGTTGATATCCAGGATCCTCATCACGATGGTTTAGTTATTACTCTTTTCATTTCTAACCATTTTGTCCGCAGGATCCTTATAGACGGAGGAAGCTCAGTGAACATTATCCAGCTTGATGTTCTAAAGAAGATGGGTATCCCTGAATCTGATATCATACCAAGATCCTCCGTGCTCGTGGGATTTAGTGGCGAAACTAAGAATACCCTGGGGGACATTAAGCTCCCAATATACATCGAAGGCCTACACTCTTATCAAAAATTTTGTGTTATTGACTGTTTATCTTGTTGTAATGTTATCCTTGGCAGGCCCTGGATACACGATATGAAGGCAGTCCCATCTACTTACCATCAATGTGTGAAGCTCCCTAGTCCTTGGGGAATCGTCAAGATTGATAGTGATCAACAGGAGGCTAAGAATTGCTATACTTCATCGATGAAACCAGCCTCGAAGTCAAGGGAGCAATAGCAATCAAAGTATCCTCCAAGGGATGTCTTGGAGGCAAGAGAGCAGGATGTGGTAGAAATCCTCATGGATCCTCATGATCCTGAATCCAAAATCTATATCGGATCAGGGATCCTTGGTGATATGAAGGAAGACCTCATATCCTTCCTCAAAAGGAGAAAGACTACCTTTGCATGGAAACATGAAGACATGACAGGCATATCTAAAGATGTAATCACTCACAAACTTGGCATTGATAGGTCCTTCAATCCAATCCATCAAAGGAGAAGAAAGTTTGCACCGGAAAGAAATGTCATTATCCAGGAAGAGGTAGAGAAATTGCTCCGGGCAGGTATGATTAGAGAGGTCAAGTATCCAAGATGGTTGGCCAATGTGGTTGTTGTTCAAAAGAAAAACGGAAAGTGGAGGGTATGTGTCGATTTTACCGATTTAAAAAAGGCATGTCCCAAGGATCCTTTCCCATTACCCCACATTGACTCCATGGTGGATGCAACTGCGGGTCATGAACTGTTAACTTTTATGGATGCTTCATCTGGATTTCAAAAAATCCAAATGGAACCATCCGATCAAGAGGATACAGCCTTCATGACTCCAACTGGTATATACTGCTATATTGCTATGCCGTTCGGACTAAGAAATGCAGGTGCAACTTATCAAAGGCTGGTGAATATGATGTTCAAGGATCAGATTGGACAAACTATGGAGGTTTACATACATGATATGGTGGTAAAATCCATAAAAGCTGAGGATCATCTAAGAGACTTGGAGGAAGCATTCAATATCCTTGATAAATATAATATGAAGCTTAATTCTTCAAAATGTCACTTTGGTGTTAAAGCAGGTAAATTCTTAGGATATATGGTAACAAAGAGAGGCATTAAAGCTAGCCCGGAACAAATCAAAGCAATAGTGAACATCAAATCTCCGGCCAATGCTAAGGATGTCCAAAGGCTAACAGGCAGGATAGCGGCTTTGAACAGATTCATATCCAAATCCTCAGAGAAATGCAAAGAATTCTATGATATCCTAAGGAAGAACAAGAAATTCGAGTGGACTGAGAAGCATGAAAATGCCTTAAGAGCTCTCAAAGATTACCTATCCTCAGCCCCGGCCTTGATGAAACCAGAAAAAGGCGATGTGCTATCCTTATATCTTGCAGTATCCTCAAAAGCAGTAAGTGCGGTCCTTGTTAAGGATCACGAAGGTACACAACATCCTGTCTATTATGTAAGTAAAAGTTTACTTGATGCCGAATCCAGGTATTCACACCTTGAAAAGCTTATTCTTGCATTAATTATGGCATCTACTAAGTTGAGACATTATTTTGAAACTCATGTTATTGTTGTTAAAACTAATTTTCCAATTAAGAATGTCCTCAGGAAACCAGAGATGTCAGGAAGGATGGCCAAGTGGGCAGTGAAGCTTAGTGCCTATGACATAAGATATGAGCCTAGGACAGCCATCAAATCCCAAGCATTAGCTGACTTTGTGGCTGATTTCAGTAGTGATTTACAAAAAGAAGCTGAGTTAGAAGTCCAGCAGCTAGAGGAGACCAAGGATCCTTGGATACTCTATACTGATGGATCCTCAAATGTAAAAGGCACAGGGCTTGGAATACTACTAAAATCGCCACAGGGGGACATAATACCCCACTCCATAGCTTGTGAGTTCCAAACCACTAACAATGAGGCTGAATATGAAGCCTTAATTGCTGGATTGCAAATTGCTAAGCATATGGGGATCAGGTATCTTGAGGTACATGTAGATTCGTTGTTAATTACAAATCACTTTAATGGATCCTATGCTGTTAAAGGTGAAAAGCTAACCAAATATCTAGAGATAGTCAAAGAATTGGCACTCTCTTTTGTTTCCTTCAATTTGACACAGGTACCAAGGGAAGAAAATACAGAAGCTGATGCATTGGCTAACTTAGGATCATCTTTGAAGATCCCTGAGGATATCAAGATCCCTATTATCCATATCCTGACCCCGGCTATCGAGGATTATGTGCCTATGGAGATAGGAAAGAATTCTGCAATTATCCCTAGTGAGGATACTCAATCCCATTCAGGATCAGGATCATGGATCTCACCAATCATGAGATACTTACAACATGGAGAGATTCCTACAGGAGAAAACCCTAGGGCTTTCAAAATTAAGGTATCTCAATTCACAATTTTAAATAATCTGTTGTATAGGCGATCTCTTGCAGGACCATACTTGAGATGCATTGAGGATCCTGAAATCCAAGAAGTTTTAAAAGACTTCCATGAAGGAGATTGTGGAAACCACACTGGGGGCAGGGCATTATTTTCAAGGATCCTGAGGACAGGATACTACTGGCCAACTATGAAAAGAGATGCTGTGGAGTATGCTAAGAGATGTGATCCTTGTCAGAGACACAGCAATATCCTTCATCAACCAGCTGAATTATTGCATCCTATATCCTCCTCTTGGCCATTTATGAGATGGGGTATGGATATAGTTGGTAAGCTCCCTAAGGCACCTGGTGGAAAAGTGTTCATGCTAGCTATGACTGATTACTTCTCCAAGTGGATAGAGGTTGAAGCTTTTGCCCAAGTCAGAGAAAAGGAAGTTTTTTTGTGACAGCTGGGGGATTAAGATGATAACATCAACACCAGTCCACCCACAAGCTAATGGTCAAGCAGAATCATCCAACAAGATCATCATCAACAATTTGAAGAAGAAGCTTGGATCCAAGAAAGGGAAATGGGCAGAAGAACTACCTTATGTGCTTTGGGCTGATAGGACAACCCCTAAGAATGCTACTGGTCAAACGCCATTCTCTTTGGTATTTGGGGCAGAATCAGTAATCCCAACAGAAATGGTGGTTCCAACGGCTAGAATAAGTACCCGCGATCCTGAGGAAAATGATGAGAACTTGGCTCAAGACCTGGATACTATTGAAGAAATTAGGGATCTGGCTAGGATAAGGATGGCCAGTTATCAACAAAGAATGGCTGGTGCTTACAACAAAAATGTCAGGATCAGGAAGTTTCAAGTTGGAGATATGGTATTAAGGAAAGCATTTCAGAATACCACCAATCCTGCTGATGGAAAATTGGCTCCAAAATGGGAAGGCCCTTATTTGATTGAAGCTGAAGCAGGAAAGGGGGCATATAGATTGCTAACCATGGAAGGTGATTTGTTACCAAGAGCTTGGAATGCTGTCCACTTGAAGAAATATTTCATGTGAGAAGGATCCTCATGACACAGATGATCCTTACGATTAGGGGTATCCTTGAAGGATCCTTAAAGTATTGATGATCCTTACTTTGGTAATATCCTAATCTTGAACTATTTCATTTCTTTATTTTCTCATATAAGGATAAGGATCATGTGTCCTTTATCCATCTCTCACGTGATTTTAAGTTTTGAAAGTTCAGGTATCCTTAGCATAATATTGGGTATCTGCAGAAGCAATCCGTTCCTTGGGTTTAACCCCAGTTATTTGGGCTTGTCCCCAGTTCCGCCTGTAGCGCATGATGATCCTGGTATAGTTCAAGGCAGTGGGACCAGTACTCGCTTTAGGGGCTGATAATTCCATTGTACTGGCTATACCTAGGATCCTACGTATAATGGTAGACGTACCATACATCCGGTCCTAAGGTTTCTAACGTTTTCACGTTAGCTAAGGTTTTGGCATGTTCATGTCACTAAGTTTGGATAGTCGCCAGTTAGGGCCATACTCCAGTTTACATACGATCCTTGGGCTTGTCCCCTGTTATCCTTGGGCTTGTCCCCAGTTATCCTTGGGCTTGTCCCCAGTTATCCTTGGGCTTGTCCCCAGTTACCTTTGGGCTTATCCCCAGTTGCTAACTCTTATCTTATATTGGCTTAGTCCCAAGTTATGCTCTATTTCAGGTCCTTGAAGGTAAGCAACTAGGGATCCTTGATCCTTACTTCTCTCTAAGGTTTATCTTATAGTTATCCTGATTATGGTTAGGATCCTAACTTGGATCCTCAGGTATGATCCTTAACTATTTTCAATTCTATTCATTGTTTATTTGAATAACCCTTAAAGTTTGACAACTAAACTTGTGATCCTTAAAATATATTACTTTTTGGGATTTTTTAGCTATAGGATATTTGGTCATGGATCGTGTCCTAAATATTTTCAATTTGACTTATTCAAAAATGGCTTATTCAATAAATGTACATCAAAACAATTGAGAATTAAAAAGACAAAAAGGATAACAACACAAGATAAGCGACAAAAGATTAAGGTTTTATTTATTAACAAAAGACTAACCCTTAAAAGGTTGTCAAAATTACCTACCCCGAGCATCTACCAGCAATACGTGGCCCGTCCGCTGGGGTAGGTAAAGGGTGTCCATGATAATAGGTTCAAAAGTAGTGCAGGAATATAAAGGCGGCAGGATCACAATGGCTTCATCCCCCAAACAGAGGATCCCTCCACCGATTGCAATCCTGCCTATTGTCCAAAGGATCATACATGATCCTTAATCCTAAAAACTATTGTTCAGTACAAACCATCAAATTGTTCAACAAAACAACCATCAAACTAAAAAATTGGGTTCCGGCTATGTCTAGAAGTTTCCATCATCGCCCAATCATGCAGCCTAAACCTTCCCTGCATCACCACCTCCGGCTCCACTTGCTTCACCACCTTCACCTTTGCCTCCAGCCTCGATCGCCAAAACCTCCTCCGCCTCTTCATCATCTTCAAGATCAGCCAACCTTGCTTTCCAGTCCTCAATCTCCCAACTGCTTCTGTCGAAGTTAGGATCTTGAGCTTCCTGGGCCATCTTTAGTTTGGTCTGATACATTGTGATGGCAGCAGAGACCTTTGCACCTTCTATGAGATCATGCTTTTCATAGTCAAGGTCAATCAGAAGTTTAGCCATCTTGGTCTTGGCATCCTAGAGCTCCTTCTGAAGATCAGCGATTTTGAGGTCCTTTAGCAATGCAACCTGCTGGAGGTCGGCAATCTTCCTATCCTGATCCTCAACGTGGCCAACATAATCCTCAATCTCAGTGAATTTCTGCAAAGGGGAAAAAAGATAAGGTCAGAACCAAGTGATCCTCAAATCAGCAGGATATATCAGCAGGATATGTTAACAGAGACAGTGATCCTTACATCGTTGAAGTACTCGAGGAATTGGTGGCGGATCGGAGGCAGACCCTGCAGATCCTCAGCCTCGGAGGCCTTTCTCTTCTTGATTCCCTTTCCTTTGAGGGGTGCCTTGGGGACTGAAGCTGTCGGGCTGGTAGGAGCCTTTCTTTTGGAGGATCTGACGGTGGTGAGATCGGTGACATTGAACTTTGAAGCAGACTTGGTGGATTTTCCAGCACCTACGCAACCAAAACAAGATAAGTATCTTTACTTCACTTGTATTTCACTATTTATTTAAATTTTTAAACAAAGATACTTACTTGACATCGTGACAGAGCCTGAGGATACCTCCTGAGAATCCTGGGTGGTTGTCTTGAAAGATCTTGTTTCAGGATCAAGTTTCTTGAAAGCAATGAGTCTCTCTTTGGCAGCAGGAGACAGTCTGAGGTGTAAGACGGTGATAGCTGCATAACAAGAAAGCAAAAATATATAAGTGATCCTTATATCAAAGGAAAGTTCTCTGGTGATCCTTCTCAGGATCCTCCACCCTACCATGGGTAGCCCATTTCTTGGGTAGATCCTTTCCATCATTGAGAGAATCTCTTTTGACAAAAAAGAAATGCCGCTTCCAGTTAGCATCATTCTTGGTAGCTTTGAAGATCGGGTGTTCCTCACCAGGTTTACGTTTGAACAAATAGCGATGAGAACCAAAGGTAGTAAGATCATACAGCTCTCCCAGCTCTGACATTCCTAGGTCTATTCCTTCCTGTTCGATGATCCTTTCAAGGGTGTACAAAACCCTCCATATCATCGGCATGGCTTGGATATAAGAGATGCCAGTTAGGGAAAAGAAAGATTGGGTGAAGGCTGGAAAAGGATATGTATAGCCTATGGTAAACGGAGTGACAGGAAAAGCAAGCCATTTGTCGGAAATATGATCACTCGGGGCTTTGGGATCAAAAGGTCTAAACTCGGTGTTCGCCAGGAAGCAGTGGCGGATCCTATCAATCTGTGCATCGTTGAAACAACAGCGTTCTTTTATGGAATCTTCGATGATTCCCTGGCTTTTCGGTGGGCTGTTTTTCGGATGATCCTTAGCTGGGGAGTTCCGGAGCAACATTTTTGATAGAAAAATGGGAAGAGACGGAAAACAGAGCAAAGAAGGAAGAAGATGAAGAGAGAATACCTGTTTATCTTCGGAATGCAGTTATAAAGGGAGTATCTCTGAAATTTTAAATGCAATCGATCCTATCTATATCTCCTATTTATAATCATGATTGTGCAGGGTTGTCAACTCTGTGACGTCATGGTTGCAACGGATAGTTCTACAATAACGGCTATATTTACGATAGTTAGTTGCGGATAAGATCAAGAAAATATAATTCGCTCATTTAACATATCACTCCTTATATTTTGGGGGCAATTGTTAGGGGAGGATTTTCTAGCAATTAGTGATCCTTACTTGTTATCCTAATTAATGATCCTTACTTCTGTGACAGATAGTGATCCTCAGAAGAGCTTCAGGATTAGGATCATGGATCACCTTAAGGATCCTCATACTAACGATTGTTTGTTTGTGTTTCGTATTATTTCGCAGGAGTAACAAGCTTGACTTGGTCTTGGCAACGTTACTATGGAATATTCCACGGGTATTTCGCACACGTTTGACTGGAAATGGACGTTGTGGAGAACGTGGGAGCTTGGCACAAAAGTCGGATAGTTTGTTATTATAGTTAACTTCTATTTTTAAAGGGGTGACGAGCTAGAAATTAGAAGACTTAGCCATTTTTCAGCTACACACACTCTCGTACAATTGCACTCTTGAAGCTCTCGGCAAACACTCAACAGTTTTCACTCACTTTTACACATTTCACCATAGTGATCCTTGTACCTAGCTCGTTACTATCCGAAGTTGTAAACATTTATTGATTTATTTAAGCTTGGTGATCGGTAGTTTCCATCACCCGGGGTTTTTTGTGCCGGAGATCAACTCTTGATCAAGGGCTTTTTCCCCGTATAAATCCTTGTGTCGTTTGTGCAATTTACATTGAAGTGATCCTTATCATTGTTCTACATTTAAAGCATCATTCCCCGTAACTAAGAGTTTGGTTGCATTATCCTCATTAGATTTTTTGACCAAAACAAGGATCACTATGAAAAATAAATAACAAGTGACACAAGGTTTATACGGGGAAAAAGCCCTTGATCAAGAGTTGATCTCCGGCACAAAAAACCCCGGGTGATGGAAACTACCGATCATCAAGCTTAAATAAATCAGTAAATGTTTACAACTTCGGATAGTAACGAGCCAGGTACAAGGATCACTAGGGTGAAACGTGTAAAAGTGAGCGAAAACTGTTAAGTGTTTGCCGAAAGCTTCAAGAGTGCGATTGTACGAGAGTGTGTGTAGCTGAAAATGGCTAAGTGTTCTAATTACTAGCTCGTCACCCCTTTAAAAATAGAAGTTAACTACGCTAACAAACTATCCGACTTTTGTGCCAAGCTCCCACGTTCTCCACAACGTCCATTTCCAGTCAAACGTGTGCGAAATACCCATGGAATATTCCATAGTAACGTTGCCAAGACCAAGTCAAGCTTGTTACTCCTGCAAAATAATACGAAACACAAACAAACAATCGTTAGTATGAGGATCCTTAAGGTGATCCATGATCCTGATCCTGAAGCTCTTCTGAGGATCACTATCTGTCACAGAAGTAAGGATCATTAATTAGGATAACAAGTAAGGATCACTAATTGTTAGAAAATCCTCCCCTAACAATTGCCCCCAAAATATAAGGAGTGATATGTAAAAATGAACGAATTATATTTTCTTGATCTTATCCGCAACTAACTATCGTAAATATAGCCGTTGATGTAGAACTATCTGTTGCAACTATGACGTCACAGAAGTGACAACCCTGCACAATCATGATTATAAATAGGAGATATAGATAGGATCGTTTGCATTTAAATTTCAGAGATACTCCCTTTATAACTGCATCCGAAGATAAACAGGTATTCTCTCTTCATCTTCTTCCTTCTTTTGCTCTGTTTTCCATCTCTTTCCCTCATTCTGTCAAAGATGTTGCTCCGGAACTCCCCAGCTAAGGATCACCCGAAAAACAGCCCACTGAAGAGCCAGGGAATCATCGAAGATTCCATAAAAGAACGCTGCTGTTTCACCGATCCCCAGATTGATAGGATCCGCCACTGTTTCCCGGCGAACACCGTGTTTAAATCTTTTGATCCCAATGCCCTGAGTGATCATATTTCCGACAACTGGGTTGCTTTTCCTGTCACTCCGTTCACCATAGGCTATACATATCCTTTTCCAGCCTTCACTCAATCTTTCTTTTTCCTAACCGGCATCTCTTATATCCAAGCCATGCCGATGATATGGAGGGTTTTGTATACCCTTGAAAGGATCATCGAGCAGGAAGGGATAGACCTAGGAATGTCAGAGCTGGGAGAGCTGTATGATCTTACTACCTTTGGTTCCCATCGTTATTTGTTCAAACGTAAACCTGGTGAGGAACACCCGATCTTCAAAGCTACCAAGAATGATGCTAACTGGAAGCGGCGTTTCTTTTTCGTCAAGAGAGATTCTATCTCTGACGGGAAGGATCTACCCAGGAAATGGGCTACCTATGGTAGGATGGAGGATCCTGAGAAGGATCACCAGAGAACTTTCTTTTGATATAAGGATCACTTATATACTTTTGCTTTCTTGTTATGCAGCTATTACCGTTTCACACCTCAGACTGTCTCCTGCTGCCAAAGAGAGACTCGACACTTTCAAGAGACTTGATCCTGAAACAAGAACTTTCAAGACAACCACCCAGGATTCTCAGGAGGTATCCTCAGGATCTGTCACGATGTCAAGTAAGTGTCTTTGTTTAAAAATTTAAATAAATAGTGAAATGTAAGTGAAGTAAAGATACTTATCTTGTTTTGGTTGTGTAGGTGCTGGAAAATCCACCAAGTCTGCTTCAAAGTTCAATGTCACCGATCTCACCACCGTCAGATCCTCCAAAATAAAGGCTCCTACCAACCCGACAGCTTCAGTCCCCAAGGCACCCCTCAAAGGAAAGGGAATCAAGAAGAGAAAGGCCTCCGAGGCTGAGGATCTGCAAGGTCTGCCTCTGATCCGCCACCAATTCCTCGAGTACTTCAACGATGTAAGGATCACTATCTCTGCTCATATATCCTGCTGACATATCCTGCTGATTTGAGGATCACTTGGTCCTGACCTTATCTTTTATCCCCTTTGCATAAATTCGCTGAGATTGAGGACTATGTTGGCCATGTTGAGGACCAAGATAGGAAGATTGCCGACCTCCAACAGGTTGCATTGCTAAAAGACCTCAAAATTGCTGATCTTCAGAAGGAACTCCAAGATGCCAAGACTAAGACGGCTAAAATTCTGATCGACCTTGACTACGAAAAGCATGATCTCATAGAAGGTGCAAAGGTCTCTGCTGCCATCACAATGTATCAGACAAAACTAAAGATGGCCCAGGAAGCTCAAGATCCTAACTTCGACAGAAGCAGCTGGGATGTTGAGGACTGGAAAGCAAGGTTGGCTGATCTTGAAGATGATGAAGAGGCTGAGGAGGTTTTGGCGATCGAGGCTGGAGGAAAGGGTGAAGGTGGTGAAGCAAGTGGAGCCGGAGGTGGTGATGCAGCGAAGGTTTAGGCTGCATGATTGGGCGATGATGGAAACTTCTAGACATAGCCGGAGCCCAATTTTTTTTAGTTTGATGGTTGTTTTGTTGAACAATTTGATGGTTTGTACTGAACAATAGTTTTTAGGATTAAGGATCAGGTATGATCCTCTGGACAATAGGCAGGAGTGCAAATGGTGGAGGGATCCTCTGTTTGGGGGATGAAGCCATTGTGATCCTACCGCCTTTATATTCCTGCACTACTTTGAACCTATTATCATGGAGACCCTTTACCTACCCCAGCGGACGGGCACGTATTGCTGGTAGATGCTCGGGGTAGGTAATTTTGACAACCTTTTAAGGGTTAATCTTTTGTTAATAAATAAAACCTTAATCTTTTGTCGCTTATCTTGTATTGTTATCCTTTTTGTCTTTTTAATTCTTAATTGTTTTGATGTACACTTATTGAATAAGCAATTTTGAATAAGTCAAATTAAAAATATTTAGGACATGATGCATGATCAAATATCCTATAATTAAAGAATTCCAAAAAGTGATATATTTTAAGGATCACAAGTTTAGTTGTCAAATTTTAAGGGTTATTCAAATAAACAATGAATAGAATCAAAAATAGTGAAGGATCATACCTGAGGATCCAAGTTAGGATCCTAACCATAATCAGGATAACTATAAAATAAACCTTAGAGAGAAGTAAGGATCAAGGATCCCTAGTTGCTTATCTTCAAGGACCTGAAATAGAGCATAACTTGGGACTAAGCCAATATAAGATAAGAGTTAGCAACTGGGGACAAGCCCAAGGACAACTGGGACAAGCCCAAGGATAACTGGGGACAAGCCCAAGGATAACTGGGGACAAGCCCAAGGATAACTGGGGACAAGCCCAAGGATCGTATGTAAACTGGAGTATGGCCCTAACTGGCGACTATCCAAACTTAGTGACATGAAAATGCCAAAACCTTAGCTAACGTGAAAATGTTAGAAACCTTAGGAACGGATGTATGGTACGTCTACCATTATACGTAGGATCCTAGGTATAGCCAGTACAATGGAATTATCAGCCCCTAAAGCGAGTACTGGTCCCACTGCCTTGAACTATACCAGGATCATCATGCGCTACAGGCGGAACTGGGGTCAAGCCCAAATAACTGGGGTGAAACCCAAGGAACGGATTGCTTCTGCAGATAACCAATATTTCGCTAAGGATACCTGAACTTTCAAAACTTAAAATCACGTGAGAGATGGATAAAGGACACATGATCCTTATCCTTATATGAGAAAATAAAGAAATGAAATAGTGCAAGATTAGGATATTACCAAAGTAAGGATCACCGATACTTTAAGGATCCTTCAAGGATACCCCTATCGTAAGGATCATCTGTGCGATGAGGATCCTGCTCACATGAAATATTTCTTCAAGTGGACAGCATTCCAAGCTCTTGGTAGCAAATCACCTTCCATGGTTAGCAATCTATATGCCCCATTTCCTGCTTCAGCTTCAATCAAATAAGGGCCTTCCCATTTTGGAGCCAATTTTCCATCAGCAGGATTGGTGGTATTCTGAAATGCTTTCCTTAATACCATATCTCCAACTTGAAACTTCCTGATCCTGACATTTTTGTTGTAAGCACCAGCCATTCTTTGCTGATAACTGGCCATCCTTATCCTAGCCAGATCCCTGATTTCTTCAATAGTATCCAGGTCTTGAGCCAAGTTCTCATCATTTTCCTCAGGATCACGGGTACTTGTTCTAGCAGTTGGAACCACCATTTCTGTTGGGATCACTGATTCTGCCCCAAATACCAAAGAGAATGGCGTTTGACCGGTAGCATTCTTGGGGGTTGTCCTATCAGCCAAAGCACATAAGGTAGTTCTTCTGCCCATTTCCCTTTCTTGGATCCAAGCTTCTTCTTCAAATTGTTGATGATGATCTTGTTGGATGTTTCTGCTTGACCATTAGCTTGTGGGTGGACTGGTGTTGATGTTATCATCTTAATCCCCCAGCTGTCACAAAAGTTAGTGGTTCTACCCCCAATGAATTGGGAACCATTATCACATATAATTTCAGAAGGAATACCGAATCTAGTTATAATATTTCTTTTAATGAAGGATATAACTTCCTTTTCTCTGACTTGGGCAAAAGCTTCAGCCTCTATCCACTTGGAGAAGTAATCAGTCATAGCAAGCATGAATACTTTTCCACCAGGTGCCTTAGGGAGCTTACCAACTATATCCATACCCCATCTCATAAATGGCCAAGAGGAGGATATCGGATGCAAAAATTCAGCTGGTTGATGAAGGATATTGTTGTGCCTCTGACAAGGATCACATCTCTTAGCATACTCCACAACATCTCTTTTCATGGTTGGCCAGTAGTATCCTGTCCTCAGGATCCTTAAGAATAATGCCCTGCCCCCAGTGTGGTTTCCACAATCTCCTTCATGGAAGTCTTTTAAAACTTCTTGAATTTAAGGATCCTCAATGCAACTTAAGTATGGTCCTGCAAGAGATCGTCTATACAACATATTATTTAAAATTGTGAATTGAGATACCTTAATTTTGAAAGCCCTAGGGTTTTCTCCTGTAGGAATCTCTCCATGTTGTAAGTATCTCATGATTGGTGAGATCCATGATCCTGATCCTGAATGGGATTGAGTATCCTCACTAGGGATAATTGCAGAATTCTTTCCTATCTCCATAGCCACATGATCGTCGATAGCCAGGGTCAGGATATGGATAATAGGGATCTTGATATCCTCCGGGATCTTCAAAGATGATCCTAAGTTAGCCAATGCATCAGCTTCTGTATTTTCTTCCCTTGGTACCTGTGTCAAACTAATGGAAACAAAGGAGAGTGCCAATTCTTTGACTATCTCTAAATATTTGGTTAGCTTTTCACCTTTAACAGCATAGGTTCCATTAAAGTGGTTTGTAATCAACAATGAATCTACATGTACCTCAAGATACCTGATCCCCATATGCTTAGCAATTTGCAAACCAGCAATTAAGGCTTCATATTCAGCCTCATTGTTAGTGGTTTGGAACTCACAAGCTATAGAGTGGGGTATTATGTCCCCCTGTGGCGATTTTAGTAGTATTCCAAGCCCTGTGCCTTTGACATTTGAGGATCCATCGGTATAGAGTATCCAAGGATCCTTGGTCTCCTCTAGCTGCTGGACTTCTAACTCAGCTTCTTTTTGTAAATCACTATTGAAATCAGCTACAAAGTCAGCTAATGCTTGGGATTTGATGGCTGTCCTAGGCTCATATCTTATATCATAGGCACTAAGCTTCACTGCCCACTTAGCCATCCTTCCTGACATCTCTGGTTTCCTGAGGACATTCTTAATTGGAAAATTAGTTTTAACAACAATAACATGAGTTTCAAAATAATGTCTCAACTTAGTAGATGCCATAATTAATGCAAGAATAAGCTTTTCAAGGTGTGAATACCTGGATTCGGCATCAAGTAAACTTTTACTTACATAATAGACAGGATGTTGTGTACCTTCATGATCCTTAACAAGGACTGCATTTACTGCTTTTGAGGATACTACAAGATACAAGGATAGCACATCACCTTTTTCTGGTTTCATCAAGGCCGGGGCTGAGGATAGGTAATCTTTGAGAGCTCTTAAGGCATATTCATGCTTCTCAGTCCACTCAAATTTCTTGTTCTTCCTTAGGATATCATAGAATTCTTTGCACTTCTCTGAGGATTTGGATATAAATCTGTTCAAAGCTGCTATCCTGCCTGTTAGCCTTTGGACATCCTTAGCATTGGCCGGAGATTTGATGTTCACTATTGATTTGATTTGTTCTGGACTGGCTTCAATGCCTCTCTTGGTCACCGTGTATCCTAAGAATTTGCCTGCTTTAACACCAAAGTGACATTTTGAAGGATTAAGTTTCATATTATATTTATCAAGGATATTGAATGCTTCCTCCAAGTCTCTTAGGTGATCCTCAGCCTTTATTGATTTTACCACCATATCGTCTATGTAAACCTCCATAGTTTGTCCAATCTGATCCTTGAACATCATATTCACTAGCCTTTGATAAGTTGCACCTGCATTTCTTAGTCCGAATGGCATAGCAATATAGCAGTATATACCTGTTGGAGTCATGAAGGCTGTATCCTCTTGATCGGATGGTTCCATTTGGATTTGTTGAAATCCAGATGAAGCATCCATAAAAGTTAACAGTTCATGACCCGCAGTTGCATCCACCATGGAGTCAATGTGGGGTAATGGGAAAGGATCCTTGGGACATGCCTTATTTAAATCTATGAAATCGACACATACCCTCCACTTTCCATTTTTCTTTTGAACAACAACCACATTGGCCAACCATCTTGGATACTTGACCTCTCTAATCATACCTGCCCGGAGTAATTTCTCTACCTCTTCCTGGATAATGGCATTTCTTTCTGGTGCAAACTTTCTTCTCCTTTGATGGATTGGTTTGAAGGACCTATCAATGCCAAGTTTGTGAGTGATTACATCTTTAGATATACCTGTCATGTCTTCGTGTTTCCATGCAAAGGTAGTCTTTCTCTTTTTGAGGAAGGATACGAGGTCTTCTTTCATTTTGCCAAGGATCCCTGATCCGATATAGACTTTGGATTCAGGATCACGAGGATCCATGAGGATTTCTACCACATCCTGCTCTCTTGCCTCCAAGACATCCCTTGGAGGATACTTTGATTGCTATTGCTCCCTTGACTTCAAGGCTGGTTTCATCGATGAAGTATAGCAATTCTTAGCCTCCTGCTGATCACTATCAATCTTGACTATTCCCCAAGGACTAGGGAGCTTCACACACTGATGGTAAGTAGATGGGACTGCCTTCATATCGTGTATCCAGGGCCTGCCAAGGATAACATTACAACTAGATAAACAGTCAATAACACAAAATTTTTGATAAGAGTGTAGGCCTTCGATGTATATTGGGAGCTTAATGTCCCCCAGGGTATTCTTAGTTTCGCCACTAAATCCCACGAGCACGGAGGATCTTGGTATGATATCTGATTCAGGAATACCCATCTTCTTTAGAACATCAAGCTGGATAATGTTTACTGAGCTTCCTCCGTCTATAAGGATCCTGCGGACAAAATGGTTAGAAATGAAAAGAGTAATAACTAAGCCATCCTGATGAGGATCCTGGATATCAACACGATCATCCTCATCAAAGGTTATGACTTTTCCTTCAGAGACACTTGATGTTCGAACGGGTCTTTCTCCATTATCCATTTTAGTTTCCTTTGCATGCCTTTTAGCTGCTGAGAAGGATGTGCCACAAATGTCTGATCCTCCTGAAATAAAGTTTATTACTTGTGCATCTGCTGGAGGGGCCGGAGCTTTCTCAGGGATCCTTTCAGGATCCTGAGTCCTTGACTTTTTTCTACCCAACAATTCTTTTAGATGCCCCTTGCTCAACAAGTATCCAATTTCCTTTCTTAGTGCAATGCATTCTTCTGTAAGATGCCCAAAATCTTCATGGTATGCACACCACTTTGATTTATCTTTGGTTGCAGCTGGTCTGTCATTTTTTCTGGGCCATCTGGCTTTATCACCTAGATTCTGCATTGCAAGGATTAGTTCATTTTTATCAACAGAAAAACAATATTCAGAAATTGGAGGATAATCTTCATCATCATCTTCCTGATCAACAGCATGCACGTTCTGGTTATCAGATCTGTTATAGGATCTGAACTTGTTGTTCTTGAACGAGGATCCTTGCTTATCTTGCTTTGAGGATCCTGCTAACCTCTCCTGGATCCTTTTATCATCCTCTAGCCGGATGAACCTAAGTGCCCGGGTTCTTACCTCATCTAGGTTCCTGCATGGTGTCATAACAAGATCATCATAGAACAATGAATCCCTAAGCAATCCCATTTTGAAGGCCTCAACAGCCGTGGCTATATCCAAGTTGGGAATGTCTAAGGATTCTTTACTGAATTTGGTGATATAATCCCTTAATGATTCATTATGACCCTGGGTTATCCTATATAGATCACTAGTTAATCGTTCAAATTTTCTACTACAAGAAAACTGATTATTAAATAGGTTAACTAGATTAGCAAATGAGGTAATAGAGTAGGGGGGAAGACTTAGCAGCCATTTGAGAGCTGATCCAGTAAGAGTGGATCCGAATCCCTTGCACAGGCATGCTTCCTTCAACCTTTCTGGGATTGGATTGATCTCCATCCTCTCCCTGTATTGTGCTATGTGTTCTTCAGGATCCGTCGAACCATCATACAGCTTCATGGTTGGCACATGGAACCTCTTGGGTATCTCAGCATCACAGATTGGTGGTGCAAAACGAGATATCTTGTGGCTCCCATCTGCAATCTCTGGGATAGGTTTGACCACTCCTGGAACACTTGATATCATATCCTTCAACTTTTGCAACTCCTTGGCCATGGCGTGGTTGATACCTGGATCCTGCATTAGGCCATGATTAGTAGTATAAGAATTATTAAAAGTGTTACCTCCCATTGGATTCAAATTAGGAAGAATGGATGTTAATCCATATTGCTGGGGCTCTGGAATGATCGAAGGACCAGTAGAAGCAATGGTCTGCATCGGAATAAAATCTCCCTGATGGACATCTGAACTTCCTGTTTGCAAACTCCTCAAGGATCCTGGCATCTGGAAGGATCCCTAAAACTGGGACGATCCTGGAACAAAGGAGGATCCTTGAACCTGGGATGATCCTGGTACAAAGGATGATCCTGGAACAAAGGAGGATCCTTGAACCTGGGATGATCCTGGAACAAAGGAGGATCCTTGAACCTGGAATGATCCTGGAACAAAGGAAGATCCTTGAATCTGCTGCGCTCCTGAGTATCCTCCTGAATTCGTGAAGGATCCCATATGCTGAGGATAGGATCCTGCTGGCTGGAAATATGAACCTGATGCCTGGGTCACTGTTGTTGTTCCGTAGTGCACTCCTTTTGGTCCACCCACATACTGAACATCTGGAACCACTGATGGCTGAGAAGTAATCACCGGAGTATCAAAATTCAAAGATCTGGGCACCAGTGGGGAATGATCCTCTGCCGTTTTCTTTTGTTTCTTGAGATCTCTGATTTCTTTGAGAATCCTTTCATTGGTCTTATCCTGTTGCTGTATATGATCCTTCATCTGCAAAATCAAAGTAAACATGTCACTAGTAGTGGGAGTGTAAGAAGCAGAAGAAGTTGGAGGTTTGGAGAAAATGGGAGTTGGTTTCTTCTCGGCATTTTTCTGAGGTCCAGAAGGTGGTGGAGGCAAAGGTGGAATGCCCTGAGATGAATTGACCGCAGACATTGCAGTAGATGTATTCTTCAATGATGAAGCCATGTATTTGTATGCAATGAACCGGAATGATCACCAACAGAAAAGCTTCTTAGGAATGAAGCACCAATTGCCCCACGGTGGGCGCCAAACTGTTTTGGTCAAAAAATCTGATGAGGATAATGCAACCAAACTCTCTGTTACGGGGTATGATGCTTGAATTACTTTGTAGCAATAAGGATCACTATGAAAAATAAATAACAAGTGACACAAGGTTTATACGGGGAAAAAGCCCTTGATCAAGAGTTGATCTCCGGCACAAAAAACCCCGGGTGATGGAAACTACCGATCACCAAGCTTAAATAAATCAGTAAATGTTTACAACTTCGGATAGTAACGAGCCAGGTACAAGAGTGCGATTGTACGAGAGTGTGTGTAGCTGAAAATGGCTAAGTGTTCTAATTACTAGCTCGTCACCCCTTTAAAAATAGAAGTTAACTACGCTAACAAACTATCCGACTTTTGTGCCAAGCTCCCACGTTCTCCACAACATCCATTTCCTGTCAAACGTGTGCGAAATACCCGTGGAATATTCCATAGTAACGTTGCCAAGACCAAGTCAAGCTTGTTACTCCTGCAAAATAATACGAAACACAAACAAATAATCGTTAGTATGAGGATCCTTAAGGTGATCCATGATCCTGATCCTGAAGCTCTTCTGAGGATCACTATCTGTCACAGAAGTAAGGATCATTAATTAGGATAACAAGTAAGGATCACTAATTGTTAGAAAATCCTCCCCTAACAGACCCCAACTGGTATATATTGTTATATTGCTATGCCATTTGGACTAAGGAATGCAGGTGCTACTTACCAAAGGCTTGTTAATATGATGTTCAAGGAACAAATTGGACACACTATGGAAGTCTATATTGACGACATGGTAGTTAAGTCCAAGAAAGCTGAGGATCACCTTAAAGACTTGGAGGAAGCATTCAATATCCTTGATAAATTTAATATGAAACTAAATCCTTCCAAGTGTCATTTTGGTGTTAAGGCAGGTAAATTCTTAGGTTATATGGTGACAAAGAGGGGCATTGAAGCAAGTCCAGAGCAAATCAAGGCTATTGTGAATATCAAATCTCCTGCCAACGCTAAGGATGTGCAAAGATTGACAGGCAGGATCGCAGCCTTGAACATATTCATATCCAAATCCTCAGAAAAGTGCAAGGAATTCTATGACATCCTGAGGAAGAACAAGAAATTTGAATGGACTGAGAAGCATGAAAGTGCCCTTAAAGCTCTTAAGGATTACCTATCCTCAGCCTCGGCCTTGATGAAACCAGAAAAAGGGGATATATTATCCTTATACTTAGCAGTATCCTCAAAGGCAGTAAGTGCGGTCCTTGTTAAGGATCACCAAGGTACACAACATCCTGTTTATTATGTAAGTAAGAGTTCACTTGATGCTGAATCCAGGTATTCACACTTAGAAAAACTTATCCTTGCATTAATTATGGCATCTACTAAATTAA
Organism: Helianthus tuberosus; assembly: GCA_030545235.1. Taxonomy (NCBI): domain Eukaryota; kingdom Viridiplantae; phylum Streptophyta; class Magnoliopsida; order Asterales; family Asteraceae; genus Helianthus; species Helianthus tuberosus. Next base: position 162,500,252 of record CM060397.1, read on the forward strand.
GACATTATTTTGAGACTCATGTCATTATTGTTAAGACTAATTTTCCAATTAAGAATGTTCTCAGGAAACCTGAAATGTCAGGAAGGATGGCTAAGTGGGCAGTGAAGCTGAGTGCATATGATATAAGATATGAACCAAGGACTGCCATCAAATCCCAAGCCTTAGCTGACTTTGTGGCAGATTTTAGTAGTGATTTGCAAAAGGAGGCTGAGTTAGAAGTCCAGCAGCTTGAAGAAACTAAGGATCCTTGGATACTCTTCACTGATGGAGCCTCTAATGTGAAAGGAACAGGGCTTGGAATACTACTAAAATCGCCACAGGGGGACATAATACCCCACTCCATAGCTTGTGAATTTCAAACTACCAACAATGAGGCTGAGTATGAAGCCTTGATAGCCGGTTTGCAAATTGCTAAGCATATGAGGATCAGGTATCTTGAGGTACATGTAGATTCATTATTAATCACTAATCACTTTAATGGATCCTATGCTGTTAAAGGTGAAAAGCTAATCAAATATTTGGAGATAGTCAAAGAATTGGCACTCTCTTTTGTATCCTTTAGTTTGACACAGGTACCAAGGGAAGAGAATGCAGAAGCTGATGCACTAGCCAATCTAGGATCATCCTTGAAGATCCCGGAGGATATAAGGATCCCTATTATCCATATCCTGACCCCTGCTATCGAGGATCATGTAGCTATGGAGATAGGAGAGGATTCTGCAATCATCCCTAGTGAGGATACTCTATCTCATTCAGGATCATGGATACTCCCAATCATGAGATACATACAACATGGAGAGATTCCCACAGGAGAAAACCCAAGGGCTTTCAAAATTAAGGTATCTCAATTTACAATATTAAATAATATGTTGTATAAACGATCTCTTGCAGGACCATATCTAAGATGCATTGAGGATCCTGAAATCCAAGAAGTTCTAAAGGATTTCCATGAAGGAGATTGTGGAAACCACACTGGGGGTAGGGCATTATTCTCAAGGATCCTGAGGACAGGATACTATTAGCCCACTATGAAGAAGGATGATGTGGAGTATGCCAAGAAGTGTGATCCTTGTCAGAGGCATAGTAATATCCTTCACAAACCAGCAGAGCTCTTGCATCCTATATCCTCTTCCTGGCCATTCATGAGATGGGGAATGGATATAGTTGGAAAGCTTCCTAAGGCACCTGGTGGAAAAGTATTCATGCTTGCTATGACTGATTACTTCTCTAAGTGGATAGAGGCTGAAGCCTTTGCTCAAGTCAGAGAAAAGGAAGTTATATCCTTTATTAAAAGAAACATTATTACTTAATTTGGTATCCCTTCTGAAATTGTTTGTGATAATGGATCCCAATTTATTGGGAATAGAACCACTAACTTTTGTGACAGCTGGGGGATTAAGATGATAACATCAACACCAGTCCACCCACAAGCTAATGGTCAGGCAGAATCATCCAACAAGATCATCATCAATAATTTGAAGAAGAAGCTTGGATCCAAGAAAGGAAAATGGGCAGGAGAACTACCTTATGTGCTTTGGGCTGATAGGACAACTCCCAAGAATGCTACTGGCCAAACTCCATTTTCTTTGGTGTTTGGGGCAGAATCAGTGATCCCTACAGAGATGGTGGTTCCAACTGCAAGAACAAGCATTCGTGATCCTGAAGAAAATGCTGAAAACTTGGTTCAAGACTTGGATACTATAGAAGAAATCAGGGATTTGGCAAGGATAAGGATGGCTAGTTATCAACAAAGGATGGCTGGAGCCTACAAAAAAAATGTCAGGATCAGGAAATTCAAAGTTGGTGATATGGTATTAAGGAAAGCATTTCAGAATACTACCAATCCTGCTGATGGAAAGTTGGCACCAAAATGGGAAGACCCCTATTTGATTGAAGCTGAGGCAGGAAAGGGGGCATATCGATTGCTAACGATGGAAGGTGATTTGCTACCAAGAGCTTGGAATGCTGTCCATTTGAAGAAATATTTCATGTGACAAGGATCCATAATCCTAACATGACAAGTGTCCTTGAAGGATCCTTATAAGACAAATGATCCTCATTCTGGTAATATTCTGATCTCTAACTATTTCATTTTTTAATTATCTCATATAAGGGTAAGGATCATGTATCCTTTATCCTCCTTTTACATGATTCTGAGTTTTGAAGGTTTAGGTATCCTTGACTAAGGATTGAGTATCCACAGAAGTATCCAGTTATTTGGGCTTGACCCCAGTTATTTGGGCTTGACCCCATTTTGGGCCTGTCCCCAGTTTCGCCAGTAGCGCACGATGATCCTGGTATAGTTCATGGCAATAGGACCAGTACTCGCTTTAGGGGCTGACACTTTCATTGTACTGGCTATATTCAGGATCCTACGTATAATGGTAGACGTACCATACATCCGTTCCTAAGGTTTCTAACGTTTTCACGTTAGCTAAGGTTTTGGCATTTTCATGTCACTAAGTTTGGATAGTCGCCAGTGAGGGCCATACTCCAGTTTACACACGATCCTTTGGGCTTGTCCCCAGTTATCCTTTGGACTTGTCCCCAGTTATCCTTTGGGCTTGTCCCCAGAATTGTTGGGCTTATCCCCAGTTACTAACTCTTATCTTATATTGGCTTAGTCCCAAGTTGTATCCTATTTCAGGTTTTTGAAGCTAAATGACCAAGGATCCTTGATCCTTACCTTCTACTAAGGTTTGTCTTTTGGGTTATCCTGATTATAAGTGTTAAAGGTTAAGATCCTAACTTGGATTCTCAGGTATGATCCTTAACTATTTTGATTTTATTCATTATTCGTTTGAGTAACCCTTATCCTTTGACAACTGAATTTATGATCCTTAAACTATGTTACTTTTCAGAACTTACCAACTAAAGGGTATGTGATCCTTGATCATATCCCAAACTTTTTGAGGGTATTTATTAAGTTTTTTTTTCTTTACTTGATAAATTTGGACAAAATGAACATCACAACAGTTGGAAAGTAAAATATTAACAAGGATAGCAACACGGGAGATAGCCAAAAGGTTAAAGTTATTTTATTCACAAAATATTAAACCCTTTAAGGTTGTCAAAATTGCCAACCCACGTTTCTACCAGCAAAACGTGGCCCGTCCACATAGGTTGGCAAAGGGTGTCCATTGTTTACGGGTCTTGGTAGTGCAGGAATCAAAAGACGGCAGGATCACAATGGCTTCATCCCCCAAACAGAGGATCCCTCCACCATTTATAATCCTACCTATCGTTCAAAGGATCCATGATCCTTAGCCCTAATTACTATTGTTCAAGATACAACCCATCATTGTTCAACAAAACACCATAACCAAAATGAACTACCAAATTCTAAAAAAATGGGCTCCGGCTACGTCTAGAAATGTCCTTCATCGCCCATTTATGCAGCCTACACCTTCGCTGCATCACCATCTCCTCCAGCTCCAGTATCCTTCGCATGATCCTTACCACTGCCACCAGCCTCGATCGCCAGAACCTCTTCAGCCTCTTCTTCATCCTCCAACTCAGCCAGCCTAGCCTTCCAGCCCTCCATGTCCCAATTGCTCCTGTCAAAGGTAGGATCCTGAGCTTCTTGGGCCATCTGCAACTTGGTCTTATACATGGCAATGGCAGCAGAGACTTTAGCATCCTATGTGATCTCGTGCTTCTCATAGTCAACGTTGATCTGGGCTGCAACCATCTGAGTTTTGGCATCACTGGGTTCCTTTTCGAGGGAGGCAATCTTGTGATCCTTGAGCACCGCCACTTTTTGGAGATCAGAGTATTTCTCCTCAAGCTCTTCGACGTTCCCGACATAGTCCTCAATTTTAGCAAATTTCTGCAAGAAGACAAAGTAAAGATCAGGATAACATGATCCTCAAGTGGGTAGGATAACTAAGCTAAGTAAGTGATCCTTACATCAGCAAAGTACTTGAGGAACTGATGGCGGATCAGAGGCAAGCCTTGTAGGTTGTCAGCTTCAGAGGTCTTCCTTTTCTTTCCACCTCTTCCCTTTGAAGTGGTTGCCATGGGGATTGTGACGGCAGGGCTAGCAGCAGACTTTTTCTTTGAGGATCGGACAGTGTCAAGATCAGTGACACTGAATTTGGAGGCAGGTTTTGAAGATTTCCCAGCACCTACACACCCAAAACAGATAAGTATCCTTATCCTATTTCTATTTAGCTATTTATGTAAACATTTAACTATACAAAAAACAGGATACTTACTTGACATAGTGACAGAACCTGAGGATACTTCATGAGAATCCTGGGTGTTTGTTTTAAATGATCTTTTTGCAGGATCAAGTCTCCGGAAAGCGGCAAGCCTTTCCTTTGTTGCAGGTGATGTGATGAGGTGTGCGACAGTAATAGCTGCAAAAAAGGAACAAAAGTACGTTAGTGATCCTTAAATATAAACAAGGTCATCTGGTGATCCTTCTAAGGATCCTCTATCCTACCATGGGTGCTCCACTTCCTTGGCAGATCCTTTCCATCAGGGATAGAATCCCTTCTGACAAAGAAGAATCGCCATTTCCAGTTGGTGTCATTCTTAGTGACTTTGAAGATAGGGTTTTCTTCACCGGGTTTATGCTTGAGTAGATATCGGTGGGAGCCAAATGTTACGAGGTCATACATCTCTGCCAACTCCGACATTCCCAGAGCAATTCCTTCTTGCTCAATGATCCTTTCAAGGGTATACAAGACCCTCCAGATCATTGGCATAGCTTGAATATAGGAGATGCCGGTGAGGGAGAAGAACGACTGGGTGAATTCAGGGAAAGGATACGAGTATCCTATTGTGAAAGGAGTGACCGGGAAAGCTACCCATGTTTCAGAAACATAATCACTTAGAACGGTGGGATCAAATGGTTTGAAGTCGGTGTTTGCCGGAAAACAATGGCGGATTCTATCTATTTGTGGATCAGTGAAGCAACATCTTTCTTTCGCTGAGTCTTTGATGATCCCCTGGCTCTTAAGAGGACTGTCTTTTGTGTGATCCTTAGCCGGAGATGATCTTAGCATCATCTTGGTCATGAGGCTAGAGAAGAAGATGAATAGAGAAAGAAAACGTAAAGGGAGAAGAGGAAGAGAGATACCTGCTTGATCTGCGGATGTGTATTTAAAGTGAGTTTCTCTTGAATTTAAATGCGAATTGATCCCTATCTCTAACTCCAATTTATAATGATGGTCTTGCAGGATAGTCACTTCAGTGACGTCAGGATTGTAACGGCTAGTCCGATTACAATGGCTAGTTATCCGTTGATTTATTACGGATAAGAACAAAAAATATAACTCGTCTATTTACATAATTACTCCTTATATTTTGGGGGCAATTGTTAGGGGAGGATTTTTTATTGATCAGTGATCCTCATTTACTGTTGGGTTTAGTGATCCTCACTTCTGATTTAATTGGTGATCCTCAGAAGTATTGCAGGATCAGGATCACGGATTATCTTAAGGATCCTTATACTAACGATTGTCTACTTTGAATATGGTGTTGTTTTGCAGGAGTACCAGCTTGGACTTGGTCTTGGCGATATTCCTGGAGCATATTCCATGAATTATTCCGCACGTGCTTACCTGAAGTGGACGTTATGGAGTTCGTGGGGGACTTGCATGAATTGCGGAATGTTTGTTAGCTTAGATATTTACTACTTTTAAAAGGGGTAGCGAGCTAAATAGAAAACACTTGGCTATTTTTGGCTACACACACACTCTTGCAACTGCTCTCACCAGCTCTCGATAATTCACTTGGCGATTACACACTTTTTTACACAATACACTATAGTGATCCTTGTAATTAGCTTGCTATCATCCGAAGTTGTAATACATTTCTTGTTTAATTTGAGTTGGTGATCGGTAGTTTCCATCACCCGAGGTTTTTTATGCCAGAGATCATTCATTGATCAAGGGCTTTTTCCTCGTATAAATCATTGTGTCACTTATTCATTTCATTTCTGAGTGATCCTTAGTGTTGTTCATTGATTCAAGCATCATACCTCACAACAGAAAGTTTGGTTACATTGTCATTGCTTGATTTTTGACCAAAACACATGGGGTATGTTGAATTAACATGGGGCAATGCCCTTATCACACCCCAACCGATGGCAGAATCATCGGGGCACAACACTAAGCGAATCAGATTGCTCAAGAGAATCCATAACGAGTAATTTAATAACAATGTTTAACAAGTTCAATATCCCATACTATTAAACAAATATTTCACAAAAGTCATCACATAATTCAAATCTCTTTAACAAAGCCAATCCGATAACTTAGATTTTTATTAGGTGAGTTTCTAGCATTCCTACCCGTTTGCAGCAAACAATCCATCAACCTATCACATAACTAAAATAAAGTCAATACAATAAAGTAAAGGTGAGTACACGAGTTTAACATAAGTATAGCATAAAAGCGTTTACGCATAACCAACATGTAACACGTAACAGGCGAATCAAGTAAGCTATCAACAATGATACAAGCTAACCACATGACTGCGAGTAGAGTATGCGCTACTCATGTTCACCAAATCGAACAAGTGAAGTAAAGTTTGTGATCCTTAATAACCCCTAAATAAACAGGTGCTGAGTCTAAACTATAGTACTATCGTTGCTCAGGGCGGTAGGACAAGTCATCACTGTGTAACATAGCAACAAGTATTCAACTAATCACGTATATCATGCGAGTGTAGTTAGCGTTTAAGTGTTGTGTGTTTTGCATAGAGAACGTATCTGTTATGGGTCATTTTTTGCTTATATATCCTAACTAATATTCTTACTTTGGTTGTTTATTTGTGATCAGGATACCGGATCAGGATATTGGTAACATCCTGATACGATATCCTGGTACCAATCAATTAGCTCCCGTGCAGATTATTGTAACAAGCCTCTAACGGTCAGGAGGACTTCTTCCCCTCAAGATCCGGACAAGTCGGTTGGGTTATAGACATTGAACCCGGAAGAAGTGGACTACAACGTCTACTTGAGGAATATTCGAAGCATCCCGGTTTAATAGGATAGTTTGTTATTTTCATTTTTCTATAAATAGATTGATCGGATCAGGTTAAGGCACACATTCTTATGCACACTTTTACTCTCCTGTTGCAAGAAATCACTACACTCAAACACTTGTACTCGAATTACATTGTAACACCTAGTTGATCCGCATCATATCCTGCACTGTATCCTGATATTTGAAGCACTAGAAGAACAAGGCAGCTTCGATTGTCAGCTCCCGAGGTTTTATGCCGGCGATCTAGATTGATCAAGGGCTTTCCTCGTACATCCTGTGTCACCCTTTAAATTTTCACTCATTGTTTGATCATAGATACAGCTCTATATCCTGAGCCGTATCCTGAAACTGTTTTTGCAAATAACTTAACTAGCATATTTTCAACACACATTTCTAGCACACTACCTCACTTAACTAATTTGATCACTAAATTGCTTCGGTAATTTTTGACCAAAACAATTTGGCGCCCACCGTGGGGCAAGTGGTGCTATTTCTACTAAAAGCTTTTGCAAAATCATTACTTGGTTTCCTATTTTCAAAACTTTTTGCTATACTATTTTCAATGGCCTCGAGATCAAACATGAGCTCTTCCACCGTATCTGCTACAACCTCTGCAACAATTTGTTCGGTGCTTCCACCACCTCCTCCGAGAATGCAAGCCTCTTCACAGGGCACTGAAAGTCATGTGGCTCGGGATGTTATCCCCGCTCACAATATCCAGGGATCTGGTCCTGTTTTGGCTTCTAACGAAGAAATTCTAAATTTGTTTGGTAGTGTACAGGAACAGATGAGGCAGCAGCAGGAAACTAATCAGATGCTGTTGAGAGAAATACAGCTATTGAAATCTGGCTCGAGTAGGCCTATTGAAGATACTGTCACTCCCTTGCAACCCAGGGCTTTGAACTTCAGTTCTGCAGTTTATACTGAGGATAACCGGGGGAATATTGTGCCTAGCCATTCCCAGAATCATACTCCTGAGATACCTTCTTCAGTAAGAGTATCAACTGTGAGAAGCTCAGGATATGCTTCAGGATATGTCTAGAATCCCCAAGCTGGTAATGTATCTAATAATAATAATACTCTTGCTACTAATGGTGTTGGATCTTTGCAGGATGCAGGTATGACATCAGCATTTTCCAGGGAGCTTCAAAAACTGAAGGACATAATATATCCAATGTACCTGGGGTGGTTCAGCCAATTCCTGAAGTGTCCCAGGATAGCCATAGGATATCCCGGATTGCGTATCCCATTTGTGATGCTGAAATCCCAAAAAGATTTCAAACCCCCAACATGAAACTCTATGACGGAACTACGGATCCTGAGGAGCATATTGCCTAGTATAGGGAGAGGATGGAAATCAACCCTATCCCTCCAGATCTCAAAGAAGCATGCTTGTGCAAGGGTTTTGGTTCTACCTTAACAGGATCAGCCTTAAAATGGCTCTTAAACGTTCCTCCTCACTCAATTACTTCATTTGCTCATTTAGTTAATTTATTTAATAGTCAATTTTCTTGCAGCCGGAGTTTTGAGAAACTAACCAGTGATCTTTACAGGATAACTCAAGGACCTCAGGAATCCTTGAGGGATTATGTGAACAAGTTTAGTCGGGAATCCTTAGATATCCCACATCTTGATGTTGCAAAAGCTGTGCAGGCTTTTAAGATGGGATTACAAAAAGATTCTCAGTTTTATCAGGATCTTGTAATGAATCACTGCAGGAATCTGGACGAAGCTCGTAACAGGGCTTTGAGATACATTCGCCTGGAGGATGACAAAAAGATGCAGGAGAGGATGAATTCGTCCAAAACCTATGAGTCAACCAACAGGAAATCGAAATCCCCGTATAAACCATATCGTTCTAAACCGTATGGCAGAAATGATGGCAAAAAAGTGAATGCTATTGAAGATGAGGATCCTGAGGAGTATCCTGAGTTGTCTGAATATTGTTTTTCTGTTAACATACCCGAACTGATGTATGCTATGCAGGGTTTAGGAGACAAAGGAAGGTGGCCCCGAAAGAATCAACAGAAGGCTGATTGGAAGGACAAGTCCAAATGGTGTGCTTTCCATGAGGATTTCGGACATGTTACTGAGGATTGCATCGCTTTGAGTAAGGAAATAAGCTATCTCTTGAGTAAGGGATATCTGAAGGACCTCTTGGGAAGAAAGAAGAATAAGGACCAGGATCCTGAGAAGGATCCTGAACGTGCAGCATCACCTCCTGCGGATGCAAAAATAATTAACTTTATTTCGGGAGGATCCGAAATCTATGGCACATCATATTCTGCGGAAAAAAGACACGCGAAGGAAGCCAAAGCAGAGAGGGGAGATAAGCCGACAAGGATGTCAACCCTCACGACTGACAAAGTGATCACATTCGGTAATGATGACAGGGATACTGTTCTGGATCCTCATCATGATGCTTTGGTAATAACATTATATGTTGCTAACCATTTTGTGCGCAGGATATTAGTGGATAATGGCAGCTCAGTCAACATAATCCAGCTGGAAACGTTGAAGAGGATGAATGTATCCCCAATGGATATTACTTCGAAGTCCACTTTGCTCGTTGGTTTCAGCGGAGAAGCTAGGAATACCGTAGGAGAGATAAAGTTGCCCGTGTATATTCAAGGGCTCAACTCAATGCAGCGCTTTTGTGTCATGGACTCTCTATCCTGCTATAATATTATATTAGGTAGGCCATGGATCCATGATATGAAAGTTGTTCCGTCAACCTACCATCAATGCATCAAGATCCCTACTCCTTGGGGAGTGGTCAAGGTGGAAAGTGATCAACAGGAAGCAAAGGAGTGTTATTCTTCTTCGATGAAATCCTCAACAAAGCCTAGTGCAGCATAGCAATTAAAGATTCGAGGCCAGGATATCATGGAGGCTTCAGAGTAGGATGTAAAGAAAGTTATCCTGGATCAGAATAATCCGGATATCTCGGTGCTCGTGGGAACCAATATCCCTCAGGATATTAAAGATCGATTGACTAATTTTTTGAAATGCAGGATGTCAACATTCACGTGGAAGCACGAGGATATGACAGGTATTTCCAAGGATATTATAACACATAAGTTCGGTATTGACAGGTCATTCAAGCTTGTCTAACAAAAGAGAAGGAAGTTTGCTCCGGAGCGAAATGTGATTATTCAGGAAGAAGTAGAAAGGTTATTGAAGTCCAAAATGATCAGAGAAGTCAAGTTTCCAAGATGGCTAGCAAATGTAGTGGTGGTACAGAAGAAGAATGGGAAATGGAGAGTTTGTGTAGATTACACAAACTTAAACAAAGCTTGTCCCAAAGACCCATTTCCTCTTCCTCATATTGACTCAATGGTGGATGCTACTTCCGGCCATGAGATGTTAACCTTCATGGATACATCTTCAGGATTCCAGCAGATCCAAATGGAACCTTCAGACCAGGAGGATACTGCCTTCATGACACCAACAGGTATATATTGTTACACTGCTATGCCATTTGGTTTGAAAAATGCAGGTGCAACATATCAAAGATTGGTAAACATGAGTTTCAAAGAGAAGCTGGGGAATACCATGGAGGTGTACATCGATGATATAGTAGTAAAATCTAAGAAGGCTGAGGATCACCTCCAGGATATTAAGGGAGCATTTGATATCCTAGACCAGTATAATATGAAGCTAAATCCTGCTAAGTGCCATTTTGGAGTGGGGGCAGGAAAGTTTCTAGGATATATGGTGACTAAAAGAGGGATAGAAGCGAGCCCGGAGCAGATTAAAGCTATCCTGGATATTAAATCGCCTTCAAATACGAAGGATGTTCAACGGTTAACAGGGCGAGTAGCAGCATTAAACAGATTTATTTCAAGATCCTCGGAGAAATGCAAGGAATTTTATGATATACTGAAGAAGAATAAGAAGTTTGAATGGGGAGCAAAGCATGAAGCAGCCTTGCAGGATTTAAAGCGATATCTTTCAACCGCACCTCTATTGATGAAGCCTGAGGATGGTGAACCATTATCCCTGTACCTTGCAGTGTCGGGGAATGCAGTAAGTGTTGTCCTTGTAAAGGACCATGAAGGTCAGCAGTATCCTGTTTATTATGTTAGTAAAAGTTTATTAGATGCTGAAACTAGGTATTCTCACTTAGAGAAATTGATATTAGCCCTAGTTATGGCGTCAACAAAACTTAGACATTATTTTGAAACACATAAGATTCACGTTAAAACCAACTATCCCGTTAAAACGTGCTTAGGAAACCAGAGATGTCAGGTAGGATGGCTAAATGGTCGGTGAAATTAAGTGCCTTTGATCTAGTATATGAGCCTCGAAATGCCATAAAGTGTCAGGCTTTAGTTGACTTTGTGGCTGATTTCAGTAGTTATATTCAAAGTGAAGTAGACCTAGAAGTACAACAGCTAGGAGAAAACTAAGAATCCTGGACGTTATACACTGATGGTGCATCTAATGTAAGAGGTGTAGGCTTGGGTATACTACTAAAATCGCCACAGGGGGACATATTACCCCAGGCTATTAGATGTGAGTTTCCTGCCACTAATAATGAGGCAGAATATTAAGCTTTAGTTGCAGGATTAGAATTGGCTAAAAGTATGAATATCAAGAGTTTGCAAGTATATGTTGATTCTTTGTTAATTACTAATCATTTTAATGGAACCTATGCAGTTAAAGGTGAGAAGTTAATTGAGTATCTCGAAATTCTCAAAAAAATTAGCAGGATATTTTGATATTTTCACACTTGAACAGGTACCAAGATAGGATAATGCTGAAGCTGATACCTTGGCAAATCTAGAATCATCAGTCAGGATACCGGAAGGAACCCAAATACCGATATTGCATATCCTATATCCTGCAACGAATCCTCAGGATAAGGAAGTAGTAAGTGTTCAGGATCCTGATGAAGAATATCCTGAGGAGGATCCTAAGTCTTGGATGGCTACAATCATGAGATATCTCAAAGAAGGACACATCCCAAAGGATGAGAATCCTAAGGCCTTTAGAATGAAGGTATCACGATTCACTATTATAAATAATCTCTTGTATAAGAAATCTCTTGCAGGACCATATCTGAGGTGCTTGGAGGATCCTAAAACCAAAGAAGTACTTCAGGATATACACGAAGGGGATTGTGGTAACCATACTGGGGGCAGGTCGTTATTCTCAAAGGTATTAAGAACTGGATATTATTGGCCGACGATGAGAAAAGATGCTGCAGAATATGCTCGAAGATGTGATGCTTGTCAAAGACACAGTAATATATTACATCAGCCGGCTGAGCCACTTTATCCTATAGCTTCACCTTGGCCATTCATGAAGTGGGGAATGGATATAGTAAGAAAATTGCCAAAGACTCCAGGAGGAAAGGTCTTCATGCTAGCAATGACCGATTATTTCTCTAAGTGGGTCGAAGCTGAAGCATTTGTTCAAGTTAGAGATCAAGAAGTGGTATCCTTCATAAAAAGGAATATCCTGACTAGGTTTGGAGTACCAGCTGAACTAATTTGTGACAATGGATCTCAATTTATAAGTAAGGGGACTACTGACTTTTGCAAGAGTTGGGGAATCAAAATGATCACATCCACCCCAGTACATCCTCAAGCAAATGGACAAGCAGAATCCTCAAACAAGATAATTGTCAACAATTTGATGAAAAAGGCTTGGAGCTAAGAAGGGAAGATGGGCAGAAGAATTTCCCTTTGTTTTATGGGCTGATAGGACGACGGTGAAAAGTGCAACTAGCTAAACCCCATTTTCCTTGGTATTTGGAGCAGAAGTGGTGATCCCGACAGAAATGGTAATACCAACAGCAAGATCCAACCTCCGGGATCCTGAGCAGAATCCTAAAGTGCTATACCAGGAATTGGATACTATTGATGAGATAAGAGACGCAGCAAGGCTAAGGATGGCAGCATATCAACAGAGGATATCTAAAGCATATAACAAGAATATAAGGACTAGAAGGTTCCAGGTTGGAGATTGGGTTTTGAGAAAGGCTTTTCAGAATACTACTAATCCTGCCGATGGAAAGTTGGCTCCGAAATGGGAAGGACCCTATGAGATTGAATCCGAATCAGGAAAAGGAGCATACTGACTCAAGAATATGGAGGGGGATATGCTACCAAGATCCTGGAATGCTATACATCTAAAGCTCTATTTCAAGTGAGTTTGGAATTTAAATTTTAACTCAGGATGGTATGGATTCTATCTCTTTCAATATGTTTTGGTATTATTTATTGTTTTAAACCCATTACTGACTTAAGCATTGGAGGGGTGTTAGCCAGGCTAACACCCACCTTAGCTTGCAGTTGTTTTGCAGTATATGCTTCGGGATATAGCTCCAGGATACACACTCATGATATTTCGAAAGACTAGAGGATTGGCCCCCTCTCTCACGTTTAAGGGATCCTGATCCCTTCACAGGTTTAAAGGTATTAACCTTTCTCTCAAATTGGATTTAAACACCCCGCCTGGAGCGCAAGTTATCCAGGAGTAGTTCAAGGTGGCAGGACCAGTTCATGTAAAAGTGACTGACAATTTCGTCACTATTGGATATATCCTAGATCCTAAAGGTATATGAGGATTGATCACCCTCTCTCACGAAAGGGTATTTTCATACTCTCTAAGGTTTAAAGGTTATCACCTTTCTAAGTCTTGGAGTTATACACTCCCGCCTGTAGCGCATGAAAATTTGGGATTTTCCCCAGGTTACCTATGGGTTTATCCCCGGGATACTAAGGATTTATCTCCAGTATGTTTTTGGGTTTTACCCCTGTAACACAAGAACTGTCCAAACAGTTAGAACTAGAATTCAAAAAATTTCTAAGTGTTCGAAGACTTCATGCACATGAGACATTCCTCCTAAGGCGATTGTGTGAAGTTCGAAAGATCAAATTTGGACCTAGTGTACTAAGTATCTCAGACTGGGGACATCTTAGTGGAAGAAGTTGCAAAAGGAGCGAAGTTCGATACTAGGATTATTCTCTTTTCCTGGTATGATCTTTCCTTTATGAACTCTACATAATTTGTTTGAACTTTTGAAACTGTGTTAAAGGCTTAAATATCCTGACTAGGATATATCCTTAGGATATATCCTTAGGATATATTCTCAAAATCTGTTTTCGGGATATCTTTCAGGATATTTGGGATATAATACCTGGATTTAAAATCAAAGTTGAGTTCATGACAAACATCTATTATCAAAACAAGGTTTATAAATTTTCAGTAAACTTCCTTTTTCCTTTTAATACTTTATGTGAATTGTTTTGAGAATTACACTGATTTTGGAAAACTGAAATTTGAGCTAAATAATGCATGACAAAAAATTAAAAAGAGCAACAACGAATAAGTCAAAAAGTGGTTATATTATTAACATGTCAAAAGTGGTGCTTTTGGTTTCACCTCAAACCGAGTCCTATCCGCCAAAAGCACGATTAGTTTTTACCATATTTACGCAACGGTTGAAGGTTTCATCTCAACGAGACCCATCCACCTCCAACCATTACATCATCCAAAACAGATTATGCTAATTGATGACCAAGGGCTTCGTCCTGAAACCCAGGACCCATCCACCTTTGGTCATCATATTGTTCTAAGTGAAGGAAATGTAAATTGTTCAAAGACATGAAAAGTAAACTGTTCAACAAGCCACGGCGATCAAATCTAAAAAAGTGGGCTCCGGCCTTGGCACGTATATCCATCATCGCCCACTTCGCTGCTTAAGGAGCAGCACCTACTTGACCAGCAACACCTTCCCCAGCACCTGCACCAGCATCGCCTTCGGGATTCTTCTCAGCATCACCACCAGCATTGGCCACCTCCTCTTTAGAGGGCTCCTCACCAGCATGCTTTGCAGGATGTTCCACAGGATTGCCTCCGATATCCTGTAATTTCGCTTCCCAAGCCTTGACATTCCAGGAGGGACATTCGAAGCCCAAGGCTTTGGCCTCATAGGCCATCCTTAACCTGGCTTAGATAAGGGAAATAACAACGGATCCTTTGAGGCCATCCCGATAGGAACTCATATCCTGTTGGTATTGAAGATGAACAGCATCCAACTTGGCTTGAGCATCCTCATTGGCTTTGTGAAAGGCAGCTTGGTGTTCTTGGGTCATCGCCTTGAATTTATCTTCATAATTGTAACACCCCGAAATTTAAAAAGGCTTTATATTAGCATTATCTAAAGTATAAAATAAACAAGAATGAGCTAACTAGGAATAAATAACCTAGTTAGTTAATTGTCCCGTTTTAAAACAGGAATGGATTTAAAATACCAAAGATATAAACTAAATAAAAGTGGAGGGGCTTATGTTGTTAAAATCTAAACTTATATTATTAAGTTTAATAAAAATAAAAACCAAATACACCATTTAGGTGCCTGGTTCGATCAAAACAGGAGGAGGGCGACCCCCACTCTCAAAACCCTAACATTTCACTAATCTCACAAATTGAAGGCTCAAACCAAGTTAAAATCGAAAATCGAGCATAGATTATTGATCCCCATTGCAAGGGGGTTGTAAGGTATGTAAAATTTGATGTTAATTCTCTGTTTGAAATTCTCATGAATTTGGGAAATCCGAAAATTGATGTTGCATGTTTGCTATCTGGATAGAATAGGGATGATATAGTGTCTAGGAGTAAAACCTAGACAATAACATGTGAAATCATGCCTAAATTCTGGAAATTTCATGATTACATTGAAGGTCATTCATGGGTTTTGTGAGAAAATGATGAACACTAGGGTGTAGGATGCTAATCTAGTGTAAATTGATGCATAGAAACAGATTTCTGAAAGTATGATGTGTAATTCTATATGTAATAGCTCAATTGATGTTAATCAAGGCTAAGTAGCAAGTCATGAATTAGAAAATAAAAGATGTAAAATCCTGCCCGTTAAGTGTCTGTAAAAATGCCCCAAAGAAGGCTCGAAATTGAAATTTAAAGTTAAAACGCATGATTGTGATAATTTGGCAAATTATGCGATATATGATTGAAAAGGAGTTCTAAACGAATCGTGATTGAATTCTATAGGAAAAGATACCGAAGCGTCGAGTGGACAAGCCGGTGGCGATTTGCGTTTGAAGGGCGTGCACTAAAGGTATGTAACTTGACCCGTTACATTAAGTGAATTGTTATTAAATTATGTATGGATACAATGTAAAATAGAAGTTGCGTTGATTGTAGCGATCATGTTAGTTACTTAAATGAATAGGTTAAGATTTGGTTAAGAGTCGTTTGGTAGTCATTATAATGGTGGATTCCATAAATGCGCCAAACGGGTCGAATAATCAATTAATGTGAGGCTATCGCTTCGTTATATGGTTATTTAGTCTTTTGTTAATGTTAATAATAGATATATTAAAATACGAGAAACTAGCATTTTGGGTTGCTTAAATGACGAACCCCATAAGGGTAAACTAAAGGGGTTATTATGAGAAGCTAGGAATTTGATAACGGTAGTACCTTACTTGTAGATTTTGAGCCCGAGTGATGGGCAGTGACTTACTAAACACGCAAACCGGTGATGGGAGCGTAGTGTTGAAAATAAAGAACCCATGATTGGGATCTTCTTATTTAAAAATGATATCCCGTTCATGGAAGTTTGGGTGAAATGAATAAACGGACCAAACAATAAAGTTACAGAGTCTACCGTAAGTTTTGGTCTCTACCGTAACTTACGATGGAGAACAAAACAGTTACGGTGGTTCACTACTGTCTTACGGCAGACTAGGATCTTACAGCGTCTACCGTAACTTACGGTAGATACCGTAAGTTACGGTAGAGTCCAGAAATATTTGTTACAATTTTTGCATATCTTAATCACTCGAATCCGTTTCTGAGCATAGTTCGATTATGAGAATTATCTAAGAATACTAATACAAATATTTGTCAAAATCTCCAGTTTTTAGGTATTGCAAGTACGTGGATGATGATCAAGACAATGCTCGCGAACCGAACTCAATCTTTTGAAGCTTCCGCACTAGACTAATCTTGTTTTAGACAATGTTTATAATGTGAACAATTTATTAATCATGTTTTGAATGACGTAACTAGTTAAGTAATTGTCTAGAATGTAATTACTCTTAAACAAGAATTTTGTACATCTTTTGAAGTAAGGTACCGTCTAAAGTCAATTCATGTGTATTTACATTAAATTCCTATAAAATTTAGAAGGGTGTTACAATAATGCTGAGACTTGGCAGCGACGATCATCCCTTGGTCGGCAATGGTGACTTCAGCCTTCTTGAGCTTGACCTCCAGTATCTTGTTAAGCCCGCAGGCATCTTCGTACAAGTGCATGAGGCGTTCCAAGCCTTGCAGTAAAAAATACAGGTATCAACATATATAGGAGGTGCAGGATAATGGTTAACATATATGTTCAGGATATCGGATGGAGGTTTTTATCTGATTGAGGAATGAAGTCATGAACCCACTGGCTTCATTAAATCCATGGTTCTCGAAAGAAAAAGTCTCGGAGGTAGCTGGGGAATCCGTTTCCTTTCTCTTCTGGGCACTGGCAGCAAGAGTCCTAGTGGCTGGAGGAAGCTTGGGAGTAACAATAGCCTTTGAACCACTAGATTTGGAAGACGTCATGGCCTTGGGGCTTGGTTCCTTGTTCATCGAAAGGGGAGCGGGATAGCTGTCCAATTCGTCGAGATCAAAGATCTCTGGAGCTCTAACTGGTGCTGTATAAAGGGAAGAAATATTTAACCCTTGAGTATTTTTAAACTAATACATACATTTTGTACTAATATACTTACCAGACATCTCGGAGCTGGATTAGGCTTGAGCTTGCAGATGATAGGGAAAAAGTTCTCTCACTCTTTGGAAGTTGGTAAATGCTTTTAATCCTCTGTTCAGACTCGGCGCTTCGAGGGGCTAGTTCTTTGAGATTTGCTGCACAAAAGATAAAGATATCAATTCAAGATACAAGTTCAGGATACGATTGGGGATATTCCTAAAACCCTAAATCCTACCAGAAGTCAACCACTTCACCGGAAGGTCAAAACCTCAAGTAATAGAATCCCTTTTTTACAAAAAAAGAACTTTTGTTTCCATTTCTCCTCATTTTTCGTGGCTCTAAGAATAAGAGGATTTTTGGAAGTAGAGAAAAGGAGAAAACGACTGTTGCCATGAGAGCGAAGGCGATAGGCCATCGAGAGATCTTCGATACAGAGATCAGGGGTAAAACGGGATCTGATTCGGTCCAAGGTCACCAGCACCCGCCAAACCATAAGCATGGTTTGGGCATAGCTGAGACCGGTAAGCTCAAAGAAACGGGATATAAAGGCCGGAAACGGATATCGGAGTCCAATAGAAAAAGGGTAAGCCAGGAAGCAGACCCATTCGGTGGAAGAGAAATCCGATCGGACTTCCCTATCGAAAGGACGAATGATTGTGTCAACGGGGAAGGCACCGGAAGCTTGCAGGGATGCGATGTCAGCATTGTCAAACGAGCAGATTTCTTTTTCGGGTTTTTTAAGAAGGTTTTGGGCTTCGAAGGATGGAGTCAAGTCGCCTGTATGTGATCTCGTTCTGCTAGCCGTGAAAAATTTTGATAAAGGAAGACAAATAAAAAGGAGAGAGAAGAAAAGTACCTGAGAAATCGCTTGGAATATGGTGATAATGATGCAAGATAAGTCGGTTAAATAAAGACTGAGTATAGGGGGGTAAAGAGTAAATGTTGCATTGGAAGTTGCACAATGTCACCTCAATCGTCATTTCGTTTTAATAACCTCGATTCGCGAGATAAAGTTTTAAAATATATCCGTTGGATTGGTATACCAACAGATATATTTGGGGACAATTGTTATGGGTCATTTTCTGCTTATATATCATGACAAATATTCTGACTTTGGTTGTTTATTTGTGATCAGGATACCGGATCAGGATATTGGTAACATCATGATACGATATCCTGGTACCAATCAACGGTCAGGAGGACTTCTTCCCCTCAAGACTCGGACAAGTCGGTTGGGTTATAGACGTTGAACCCGGAAGAAGTGGACTACAACGTCTACTTGAGGAATATTCGAAGCGTCCCGGTTTAATAGGATAGTTTGTTATTTTCATTTTTCTATAAATAGATTGATCGGATCAGGTAAAGGCACACTTTCTCACACACACTTTTACTCTCCTGTTGCAAGCAATCACTACACTCAAACACTTGTACTCGAATTACATTGTAACACCTAGTTGATCCGCATCATATCCTACACTGTATCCTGATATTTGAAGCAATAGAAGAACAAGGCAGCTGTGATTGTCAGCTCCCGAGGTTTTGTGCCGGCGATCTAGATTGATCAAGGACTTTCCTCGTACATCTTGTGTTACCCTTTACATTTTTGCTCATTGTTTGATCATAGATACAGCTCTATATCATGAGCCGTATCCTGAAACTGTTTTTGCAAATAACTTAACTAGCATATTTTCAACACACATTTCTTGCACACTACCTCACTTAACTAATTTGATCACTAAATTGCTTCGGTAATTTTTGACCAAAACAGTATCTAACACCCAAAAGTGCGTTAAGTGAAAAAGGGTTCGAGTACACCTACCATGCGTGTTTAACTGCTAAACACAGTCTGGATTGGATTGAAGGGAGCGTCGGGCCAGCCTGCATACGGGAACAGAAGCATAAGTCTTCCGAGTGTTGATACGGTCGAAATCAGAGTGTCGAGTGAGATTAGATGTTTAACAGTCCATTCGGACGTATGGGCTTGGTCCATTCGGACGTATGGGCTGCCCTGTTGGAACGAAAATGATCTGACGTATAACTGATGTTTTAAAACAGAAAGAAAAAGATTCGAAGTGGTAGTAGAGTCTATCCGGACGGATGGACGAATGGGCATAGCCCATTCGGACGAATGTGTTGTTCTTAACGGTGGTTCATGTCTGGCCCATTCACCGGACCATCTCCTTGGTGAAAATTAACCCTAGAGCCGGCCCTCGACTATGAGAGGAGTCGAGAGTCTAACGGGTTTCCGATTCCACCATTTTTGCATAAAAACTGAAAAGAAGACCTTTGATCCCATCTCGATTGAATGATGCTCCATAGCAGTTTGCCTAGGCAAAACGAGTGGAAACCATCTTCCAGATATGTAGATTCACTGTTTTGAAAAAAAGTTGAGAATAGTTAAAGTGTATGTGTGTGTGATGATGTAAGAAGATGGAGTAGAAGTGGAATGGAGATTGAAATCGAAGAGAATGCATACAACAAGTCTTGATTTCAGCCAGAATCTCTGAGAGCGGATGAGAGGGTTAGAAGAGTTGAAATGAAGACACAAGGCCTCTATTTATAGGTTAGTAGTGAGGTCTTGCGTTGTGTTCGGATGGCCTACGTCAAGACGGATGGGCTCCGTCCGGACGGATGGGCTTCGTCCGGGCAGATGGCCCATTCGGACGACTGGGTTTGTATTTTGTTAGTTTTCCAACTTTGATTCGTTTGCGAGTGGTATTAAGTGTTGCGTTGCATTTTATCGTGATAAATCGAGTTGCGTGAGTAAGCGTTTGAGCGTTTTAAGCGAATGTTTCAACACACATAACATAATTAAACATGTAAACACAAAAAATACAAATAATATAAATAAATCTGCATTTCGAGTTTACGTTGAGTTTGCGTTGCGATAGGCGTTTAAGTAATAAGTGTTTAAACAGTAAGCGTTTAAAATGCGATAAGTAAGCGTTATAAAATGAGTTTAAAATATAGTTTAACCCATACCGATCATCGAATCTCAGAGTACAAGTGTTTACGAAGAGAAATAATGATAAACAGGAAAAACCAAAAAGTCGAGTTGTTAGAGTCTCCCCTACTTTAGGGAATTTCATCCCGAAATTAAGTAGTAGACGTAACAAAGAGTTGCGGATATTTAGCTTTCATATCACTTTCAAGTTCCCAAGTGAACTCGGCGCCGCGTTTGCCTTCCCATCTAACTTTCACTATGGGAATGCGACTACGTCGAAGTTTCTTGGTTTCTCGATCCATGATTTCTATTGGCTTTTCCACAATGTGCAGTGTCTCATTTACTTGCAAGTCTTCGAGAGGTACATGAAGATTTCCTTCAGCTAGACACTTCTTGAGGTTTGAGACATGGAAAGTCGGGTGTACGTTGCTGAGTTCAACCGGTAATTCGAGTCGGTAGGCCACCTTACCAATTCTTTCCAGAATCTTAAAGGGACCCATGTAACGTGGCGCTAGTTTCCCTTTCTTGTCGAATCGGATTACCCCTTTCTAAGGTGAAACTTATAAGAGGATGTGATCTCCAACTTCAAACTCTAGGGGCTTGCGGCGTTTATCGGTGTTGCTCTTTTGACGACTCTGAGCTTTCAGGAGATTGTCTATTATTTGGAGAATCTTGTCAGTCGTTTCTTTTATTAACTCGGGGCCGGTGATTTATGCGTTTCCGATCTCGTGCTAAACAATAGGCGATCGACATTTTCTACCATATAGTGCCTCAAAGGGTGCCATTTGTATACTAGCGTGAAAACTGTTATTGTACGAAAATTCTACTAAAGGTAAATGCGAATCCCAGTTACCACCAAAATCTATAACACACGAACGAAGCATGTCTTCGAGAGCACGGATCGTGAGCTCAGTCTGACGGTCGGTCTGGGGATGGAATGCTGTACTGAGATTGAGATTCGTACCGAGATTGGATTGGAATGTCTCCCAGAGGCGTGAGGTAAAACGACCATCACGGTCAGAGATGATGTCACGATGCATCCCGTGTCGGTAGATGACTTCGTCGGTATAGATTCGTGTTAATCATTCAACCTTAAAGTCTTCTCGTATCGGAATGAAATGAACAGATTTCATAAGACGATCAACAATAACCCAAATGCCACCGTGACCAGAAGGCGTGCGAGGGAGTTTTGTAATAAAATCCATGGCGATACTTTCCCATTTCCACATAGTGATTTTGGGTTGTTCGAGTAAACCAGAGGGTCGTTGGTGTTCGGCCTTAACCTTCGAGCAAGTTAGGCATTTCGAGACATACAGAGTGATATCCTTTTTCATGCCCGGCCACCAATACCTAGAACGGAGGTCCTGGTACATCTTGCCGGCACCGGGGTGAATAGAATATCGAGATTTGTGGGTTTCAGTCAACGATATCTCCCGGAGGTTATTGCGACTAGGGATCCAAATACGGTCGAGATAGTGATAAATACCGTTCGATTTAGTCACTAGCTGAGTTTCGGCATCACACTTCATTTCCTCTTTCAAGGTATTCTCAATGTAGCATGCGTGTTGAGCGTCGTGAATCAGGGTTTCGAGATCGTTCTGGGCTTGAATATTACGAACACTATGCACATAGCTTCATCGACTGAGAGCATCAGCTACAATGTTTGCCTTGCCAGGATGGTAGCGTATCTCGTAATCATAGTCATTGAGAAGTTCAACCCATCTTCGTTGGCGCATGTTCAGTTCTTTTTGGTTCAAGATATGTTGTAAGCTCTTATGGTCGGTAAAGATCGTACACTTGGTACCGTACAGGTAGTGTCTCCATATCTTTAATGCAAAAACAACTGCACCGAGCTCGAGATCGTGGGTAGTTTAGTTCTTCTCGTGGATTTTGAGTTGTCGAGACGCATAGATGATAACCTTGTCTCGTTGCATAAGAACACAACTAAGACCTAGGTTAGAGGCATCGCAATAAACAACGAAATCGTTTTTTCCGTCGGGAAGTGTGAGGATAGGAGCGTTGCAAAGCATACGCTTGAGAGTTTGAAAGGCGTCCTCTTGGTCAGAGCCCCAAATAAAGGTTTATCCTTATGAGTTAGGGCAATGAGAGGCACAGCTATTTTAGAAAATTCGGCGATGAATCGACGGTAATAACCCGCCAATCCGAGAAATGAACGGATTTCGAAGGGAGTTTTCGGCGTAATCCAACTCTTTACAGCTTCAATTTTCGCGGGGTCAACGTGAATTCCTTGACTGTTAATGATGTGACCGAGGAATTGAACCTCCTCGAGCCAAAATTCACACTTGGAAAACTTCACGTAGGGGCGATTTCCTAAAAGAAGCTCGAGAACTAAACGAAGATGTTGGGCGTGTTCGGCTCTCGACTTCGAGTAGATAAGGATATCATCGATAAACAAAATGATGAAACGGTCCAAAAAGGGTTTGCACACATGGTTCATCAAGTCCATGAAGACCGCTGATGCGTTTGTGAGACTAAAAGGCATGATAACGAATTCGTAATGGCCATAATGAGTACAGAAAGTGGTTTTCGGGATGTCTTGCTCTTGTATACGCAACTGATGATAGCCTGAACGTAAATCAATCTTCGAGAAACACGTAGCGCCTTGAAGTTGATCCAATAAGTCATCGATTCGAGGTAATGGGTAGCAGTTCTTAATAGTAAGATTGTTAAGTTCTCTATAATCGATGTACATTCGGAACGATTCATCCTTCTTTTTCACGAAAAGGACGGTTGCGCCCCATGGTGATACGCTCGGGCGTACAAAGCCTTGATCAAGCAATTCCTGAAGTTGGCTAGATAGCTCGCGCATTTCGGATGGTGCAAGGCGATAGGGAGCTTTTGTAACAGGAGTTGCACCTGGGATTAAGTCAATATGAAAATCGATGTCACGATTAGGGGGTAAACCAGGTAAATCATCAGGAAAAACATTAGGAAAATCGCAAACAACATGAACGTCTTTCACAGTTTTCTTCTCGTTCTTCGCCTCCACAATATGGGCTAAGAAAGAGATGTACTCCTTGCGTAAATACTTGCTCGCCTGGATACACGACATAAGCTTCAATTCTTTCGAGAGAACTTCACCATAAACACATAGTTGATTAGCGTTTGAAAGGGAAAAACGAATCATCTTTTCGAAACAAACAACTTCGGCATGATTCTCACGAAGAAAATCCATGCCTACTATGATGTTAAAACTACCTAGTTACATAGGTATGAGATCGATCGGGAAAACATGATTGTTGAGTTCAAGTGTACAATCACGCAGAATAGAACTAACGGTAACGGTTCTTCCAGTGGCAACTTCTACGTCAAAGGTCGTTGGGAGTTTAGCGTGTTTACGTTTTAGAAGCTTTTTGAATTCAAACGATACAAAACAGTTATCGGCTCCAGCATCAAATAAGCATGAAGCATAAGTACCATTGACAAGGAATGTACCATTGACAACATTGTTTTCTGTCTGAGCCTGGCGGACATTGATGTTGAAAGTTCTTTCGCGGGCTGCTTGCGGCTGCTGTTGTTGTTGTTGCTGCTGCTGTGGTTGTTGTGGTGGTGGCTGCTGTTGCGGCTCTTGTTTCACAGCACGCTGTGGGCATACGTTGCGATAGGCGTTTAACTAATAAGCGTTTAAACAGTAAGCATTTAAATTGCAATAAGTAAGCATTATAAAATGTGTTTAAAATATAGTTTAACCCATAGCGATCATCGAATCTCAGAGTACAAGCGTTTACGAAGAGAAATAACTATAAATAGGAATAACCAAAAAGTCGGGTTGTTACACCCCTCGTATTTTTTGGCACGGGGCCGTGTCAACAATGACATAAGCCGTGTTCTACTAACAGACAACATTCTCTGACACATGCATCCGACACGGGGCCGTACTGCCCAGGTATGGGGCCGTGCCCGCGTGCTGTCACTGTCTATAAGGTCATCCTTTGGGAGAATGTTTGGAACCATTCTCAAAAGGCAAGATCTCTGAGATTCTTCACACGTACCAGAAAGGTATGTTCTTAAAAAGTTCTCAATTGACCTTCTTGTCTTTTCCTCTTTTTTGCATTTCATTTTCTTCATTTTCCATGAACTCCATTGAAGCTTGAAGCTTCAAGCTTTAATAGGAGGGTCATACTCTTGATTCTTAGCGCAAAGTTTTGCAAATTTACATTAGTAAAACATTATTATAAGTTATTTACGTTCAGAAATTTAAAAATTAGTCAAAACTAACTTAAAATAAATTTTTAAGAGCTAAGAATCTGGAGCAGATGGAGTAGCACGGGGCCATGCCAGGTTGGCACGGGGCCATGCTGAATGTTCTGATCTTTTATTTCTTTCTAACAGTTACCCATTTTCTCTCAAGATGGCGAGCCAACAGAGTGGAACATCGTCGACAAACTCTAGAAGTCAGAGGAGAGAAAGAAGGATCTCAATCATGGCCACTCTCGTAAGATACGTGAGTTCCTTAAGAGAGCGCCTTGATTAGATAACATTGGTGGAGGAGGTTCTCATAGACCGAGTGAACTACCTTACCATGGGGCCGGAGGATTGTTTCAGAGAAATCAACCTTTTGCATCAAAGGTTGAATATCTTGGCTTTACCTCCCATGGAGCCAATATTCCCACAAGAATATTGGAACCTAGCCAATGAGGTCATACAACCTACGGGTTGGGATGTTGAGATTCCGGAACCTCCCCTTATTGACGCCACCTTCGAGGTCCCGATCAATCCCGCACCCGCTCAGGAGGAGGCGGAAGAGGAACCCTTTATCTTCCTACCAAGGGAGATTGAAGAAATGCTCAATGACCTCTAGCTTGAGTGTTCCCCACAAAAAGTTATTAGTCCTCCATCACCTAACATTCATAAATTTAGGAACGTAGCTTGTAGGTTTTTAAAAATTTGATCTCGTAGAGGCATTCCCAAGATTCTATCTTTCTAGTTTTAGTAGGATTTTAATTTTTAATTTCCTTGTAATGTTTTTATTTCTAATGAAAAACTGGATGGTTGGATGGTGGTATTTTAAATAAATGTGTTAGAGAAAATGGAACCCATGCACATGAAACAGTAGCCTCCTGTCTCATTTTCTGCAAAACAGTGGCTACAGCACGGGGCCGCGCTCACCCAGCACGCCCCCGTGCCCGTCTTACAGTTGTCAAATATATTTTGTCCAGAAGGTGGCACGGGTCGTGCTCACCCAGCATGCCCCCGTGGCCACGCCACTGTAAGTCTTCTGATTTCATTTGTTACTGGCACTTTGGACACGGGGCCCTGTCCCCATAGCATGGGGCTGTGCTGCAAGTGCCAATAACCAAAAATTTTTGTTATTTTCATACTTTTTACACATTTTTCAAAAAATAAATCATTTTTGGGACACATTGGGGACAATGTGTAATTTAAGTGTAGAGGGAGGATAAACCTTGAATCGTTTGTCCAAAATCAAGCCTTACATAAAACTCGCCTTGGAATAACTAAACACCCCAAACTTTTTCAATTTTTTTTCTTTTCATTTTTTTACTTATCTTAAGTTTAGTTGGGTAAATCAAGTTCTAAAAATTATGTTTTTACGAATTTACAACCAATAGCGTTTTGATAAAAAGAAACAATTTAGAAAAATTACGAAAACGGGCATGATAATTTTTGTAAAATTTGATTATATATACATTTTTACACTACAACCTTTTTTTCCCACAAAAGTGAGTTTTGAGCCATTACCGAGCATAAAAATATACATCTTAACTAATTGCTCAACTTTCGTTTCTTGTTTGAATAGCCCGTTTGGTTCTCACAAATCTAGAACTTGACAACCCGATGCGTTCCAAGTCCTTACCGACAAAAAATCCAAGTAAGTAAATGATAGAGGCATTAGGACAAACCCATTTTTCAAAACAAACCCTTTATTTACTGTGCTTTATCCAAAAACACCCCCTTAGTTAAACCCTTTGAACCTTAAAAAGGTTTTTCATTTCAAACCCACAAAAACTACCCTTTTTCATTTTTTTCATCCTTCATTTTTGTAAACTTATCGGTTACGAAATTACGATTACGGATCATTTTCAACTTTGTCTACCAAAAAAAATATACCAAATTATTTTTTGCTAAGCCAAAAAGGAATAGAAAAACCGATAGTTTACGTTTTTCACCCTTTCTCGAATAAAACTTACCAAACCCAAACCATCACCTACCTTCAAAGTCATCTCGATACATATAAGGATTTAAGTCAAAAGGAGGAGATTTGATCGGTAGTCAAGCCTATGGTTGCAGTGAGTTCCAAATCGGGCACGAGCATTTCACTTAATATTGGGCGAGTGTTGAGTGAATACTTGTGAGGTGTGTAAAATTGTATATAACTAAATAGAATTTTATAAAGGCATATTATGCCCAAAGTAAATAATTTTCTTAAATCGTGTGTTAAATAAATCATGACGAATAAGATTGTAAATAAAATAAAAACAAAATAGATTTAGAACTTGGATACCCGACACTCTAAATATAAGACCAAAACCTTCTCTTCTACCTATTCCGTTTGGGTGTGTAAGTGGTGTGCGTTAGGTGTGTTATGATTTTATTGATATTTTAAGCTCATTTTACACATTAGTCAAGTTTTAAATTTATAAAACACGATATTTTACTAACACTAAACACACACATGTGCAAGTGCACCCATCGTGAGTGTAGTATAGCGTTGGTAAGATACCGAAGTCGTCCAAGGACACAAGAGCCTTTAATGCCAGATTATCTTCAACGTCTAATCAAACTAAAATTCTTAGAAAAGGTTTTAAAAATGAAAAATAAAAACTAAAAATGCTGAAATAAAAATAAAAATAAAAACAGATAGACGAGATGAATCACTTAGTTCCGACTCGCCTTTAATGTATCATTTAAAGATTTCCGCACTTTTGCACTTTTTATGAGATTATCTTAGTTATAGTAGTAGGCCCCTCTTTTGAAGGTGACGTTACCCTCAACCCAGTGGTTTGAGTCAACAATGATACAATCCCAAAGGGTTGGAATATTGAAAGATAATTAATTAAGTTATTAATGCGAAAAGTGGTAGGCCCCTCTTTTGAAGGTGACGTTACCCTCGGCTAAGTGGTTTGAGTCAGCAGGGATACAATCCCAAATAGCCGGTTTAATGTATTAATAGTAGTTTACATATGAGGGGATCAAGCCATTAGCACCCCCGCCATCCAATACCATTGCATATTGAAGGAGGTCCTAGTAACCTTGACCCAGGTCCATGCAGGATCTATACACTGAACAAGGTAAGAACATTACTAAGCCATTCCCTTAACCCCGGACCAGGTAGCCAACATATCTCTATATAGACCGTAGAGATATGAATGGTGAAAATCTTTTACTTTATATAGACAGTAAATTAATGCCAGGACACCACGGACAAATGATAAAGAAGTTTCACCTTCAACATAAGAAACTAGTTATTAAAGTCATTAATACAAAACCAAATAAAAAGTGCGAAAAGATTAAAAATCAAAAGTAATAAATTAAATGTTTGTCTTCACCAAGTGATGTAAGAGACTTAGCCAAACATTGCCTTTGATTGACAAGAACTCATACGATCAATCTTGGATCCCGAGACTACTACACACACTCTAAGGTGGATGATGGATGATGGTGGTGGATGTGGGTGTTGTAGTGGTGGTGGAGTGGTGGCAAAGTGGGAGAGAGGTGGATTGCCAATGGATGCCTTTGAAGTAAGCCAAGCACCCCTATTTATAGCCTGCACAAAAGCCCGGCCATAGCCCCGTGTCCAGCGGACACGCCCCCGTGGCCAACCCTTTTCTCTTCCTTCATTAATTGCAATTGTCTGCATTAGGCTCCACACGGCCCCTTGTTCGCTGGGCACGGCCTCGTGTGCAGAAGCGTATCTGTACTACCAAGATTTGCAAGATTCTGCGAATCTTAGAGTTAACCATGCCCCGTGCCGAGCTGGGCACGCCCCCATGGTCGGTGTAGAAGCTTCCACAGGTTTGTCCTTATCTGCAGACACTTGACCACGCCCCCGTGTCTAGTGGGCACGGGCCGTGGTCAGCTTTCTATTTCTTGTTTTGTTCTTTGGGAATGCTGCTGAGGGGTCGGCATGCCACGTTTATTCCTTTTCTTTGTATTTATGTTAGTTATTGCAGCATATTTGTTCCTTTTGTTCGTTTAAGCTCATTTGGTCCTGAAAATACAAAAGGAAGACAAAAGCACACTTTTCCAACATTAGTACTAAAAAATGGTTAGTTTTATGCCTCATTTGATGTAATTTATATGTTGCATTTTACACACATCAGTTACTGATGTGTGTAAAATGCAACATATAAATTACATCAAATGAGGCATAAAACTAACCCTTTTTTAGTACTAATGTTGGAAAAGTGTGCTTTTGTCTTCCTTTTGTATTTTCAGGATCAAATGAGCTTAATTGAACCAAAGGAACAAATATGCAGCCAAATCTAACATAAATACAAAGAAAAGGAATAAATGTGGCATGCCTGATGTGCGGTAAAGTGTTATATATATTAGGTGTATATTTTAAGCCCCTTTAACACTTATTTTAGCCAAGTTTTAAATTTATAAAACACGATATTTTACTAACACTAAACACACATATGGGCAAGTGCACCCATCGTGAGCGTAGTATAGTGTTGGCAAGATACCGAGGTCGTCCAAGGACACAAGAGCTTTTAGTACCGGTTTATCCTCAACGTCTAATCAAAAAAAAAAGTTAGAAAAGGTTTTAAACTAAGAAAAATAAAAACTAACTAAAATGCTGAAAATAAAAATAAAAGAAAAACAGATAGACAAGATGAATCACTTGGTTCCGACTCGTATCTAGTATAACCTTTGATTATTTCCGCACTTTTGCACATAATTAAGAGATTATCTTAGTTATTGTAGTAGGCCCCTCTTTTGAAGGTGACGTTACCCTCACCCCAGTAGTTTGAGTCAGCAAGGATACAATCCTAAAAGGGTGGATTATTGGAAGATAATGAATTAAGTTATTAATGCAATATTATGGAAGGCCCTGCTTTTGGCGGTGACGTTACCCTCGACCAAGTAGTCTGAGTCAGCAGGGATACAGTCCTAAATAGCCGGGTTATAGTATTAATAGTAGTTAACTTATGAGGGGATCAAAGAGTTTGGACCCCCGCCATCCAATACCGTGAAGTATTGAAGGAGGTCCTACTAAATTTGACCCAGGTCCATTGCAAGACCTCTAAACGCTGAACAATGGCAAGACCTTTACCAAACCGTACCCTTAACCCCCGACCAGGTAGCCAACATACCTCCATATAGACCGTGGAGATATGAATGGTGAAAATCTTTTATTTTATATAGACAGTAAAATAATGCCAAGACACCACGGACAAACGATAAGGAAAGATCACCTTCAACATAAGTAACTAGTTATTAAAGTCATTAATACAAAACCAAATAAAAAGTGCAAAAGATTAGAAATAAAAAGTATTATACTAGACACTTTGTCTTCACCAAGTGATGTAAGAGACTTAGGCAAACATGGCCTTGATTGTCAAGAACTCTTACGATCAATCTTGGATCCCGAGACGACTCACACACTCTATGATGGACAATGCATGATGGTGGTGGATGATGGTGTTATGGTGGTGGTGGGTGGTGGGTGAAGTGTGAGAGAGGTGGTGTGCCAAGGGATGAGTTGAAATAAAACCAAGCACTCCTATTTATAGGCTGAACAGAAGGCTGGGCATGGCCCCGTGTCCGCTGGACACGGCCCCGTGCCTGTCTGACATTCTCTCTCTTCATTAATTGTAATTCGCAATTACAATTAATGCGCCTGCTGTACTTTCGCCACGCCCCCGTGTTCACTGGACACGGCCCGTGGTGGGCAATAGAAGCTTCTATAGGTTTGTCTTTTCTGCTGCTTCTTGGGCACGGCCCCGTGCTGGATGAGCACGGGGCGTGTTCAGTCTTCTGCCTTCTCTATTTTGCTTGGGAAGATGCCATTGCGGGGTCGGGCAGTCCACTTATGTTCCTTTTCTTGTATTTATGTTAGATTTAGCTGTCTTTTTGCTTCTTTTGTGAATTTGAGCTCATTTAATCCTGAAAATACAAAAGGAAGACAAAAACACTCTTTTTCCAACATTAGTACTTAAAAAGGGTTAGTTTTATGCCTCATTTGATGTAATTTATATGTTGCATTTTACACACATCAATGCCCGACCCCTCGACAGCATCTTCCCTGTCACACCCCCAAAATCCACACGCGGAGTATCACCGCAGAAGGCGTGACATCACCAGGATCAAGCGACCAATTGTTAGGATCGGAGGCTCTAGTGATTGTGCTTGTTTGTATAATTTGAACAAATCAAAAAGAAATTAACAGAGTTTAAGTGCAGCGGAAATGAACAACAAACTTTGTAAACACAATCAAATAGAGAACCAGTTTTGATAAACACATGCTTGACATTACGTCGAAAGATTTACAATACAAATCAAAAGATTACAAGTATGCTTACAAACTAAACTCCCCCTCAGCCTGATACTCCATGGTTGGTTGCACAAGATGAAAGGATTTAATTGAGGAGAAGAACTCACTCAAAACGATCAAATGTAACAGTACAGAGTACTGCTCCATTTATAGACAAGCCAAACCACTAAGGCATCTCAGCTGACGTCACCATGAAAGCGACGTTTAATAGCCTAACAACCTGTAACAACTTTTCCTGTACAAACACTGCTAATCATAACCACTGACTATATATAAAACAAATGACACAATAAACTACTGCTTTCTCTTTCCATCAGTACTTTCCTCAAGGTTGATCAGTCCTTTATTGAGCAGTGCTTTGTCATCGGTAGATTGAACCAGCAGTGTTTACTTCTTAGCAGTCTTCAGAGCTTCATCAGTAGTTAGAAGAACAGCAGCTGTTGTATACAGACAGTGGATAGAGGACCATCAGATGTTAAGATCACTTTCAAGGGAGAAGTCTAGTGTAAACAGCTGCTTATTTTGAATCCACTGTTGTGATCCGGTTTTGGTTATCATTATCTGTTCCTCTGGTAGGGTTCAATCCCAACAATCTCCCCCTGGAACAGATAATGCCAAAACCCTTCATTATTCTGGATTTTTATTTCTCATCAGAAGTTCCTTAGCTTGTCTTTTAAAATCTTCTTCAAAGTCCTTGGAACTTGAGTCCTCCTCATCCCAGCACAATGAAAGTTCAAGGAGATCTTGTAGATCTTCAACACCAAGGCTTAGTGCTTGTTTCCTTGATATGTACTTCATTTCACCAGTGGATCTGATCAGGGTCAATACATGGGTCTTTTTATCAGAGAGTCACTTTAGTATTTTTGAACCCAATGGGTTTCTTGGGAGAGTTTTATTTTCAGATGAGCTTGGAGATTTTGGACTTGTAAAGATTCGTAGAGCAGTATCCTGAGCTTCAGACATTTGTTTGAAAGCCTTTCTTATGACTTCATTTGCTGCAGCTATGTCTTCTGCAACTTCTTTGTCAACCTGCTCTTGTCTCATTTGCTCAATGTCTGAGATATCTGCTGATGTGCTCAGAACCTTTTTGGCAAGGTCTTGAAGCTTTGCTGATTTGTCTTCTTTTAGATCCATTTTCTTGATGGCTTCTGTGAAGTACTCAGCTTCTTTTTCTTTTTCTTCTTCACTGGTCAGCAGTTTTCCTTTTTCTTGATTTTCCACAAGGATAGGGTTATCTGCTGATGTGATCAGTGTTTTAAGAGCATCAATCTGCTGTTCTAGCTTTTTGTAGTCAGGACTTTTAGAAGTGTCTGAGACTGCTATCCTTCTTTTCTTAAGCCTTTCATAAGCCTCGTCGGTATACTGTTCTGTCCATTTTGCTATGGCTTCAGCAGTATCCACTTTAGCATCCACCAGCTCTTGCTTCTTTCTTTTATACTCAGATGTAAGGTCAACAATGATCTTTTTGTATTTGTTCCAATTTGGAGATGTCTTCTTCTTTCTTGGATAGTTTTTAATTCTTTCAACCCTGTTTGCCTCATGCTTTAAAGCAACTATTGGCCATTCTTCAAATTGTTTTTCTTCAACAGTATAAAATTTTTCCTTCATGATATATGCAAGATATTCTTTTCTCATTTTATTTCGTTGATCTGTCTTTTCTTTGTTTAGAACTTGTGCATAGTCTTCCATCTGCTTGACCTTAGTGAGCAAGAATTCCAATTTTTCAGAAATGGCTTCTTCACTTTGACCTTCACATTCAACTTTTACTCATATTTTAGTCTGCCTTGCTTTGAGCTTGAGATATTCATCCATATCTTCTGGGACTATGAAGCCTATGAGAGAAGGGAATCTTCTTGTTGAAGGATCATCCTCGGTGTAGAATTGTCTCGTCTCATTTTTTACAGCTTCCAGTTCCAGTGGATATTTTGCAGCATTAGGATCATGTTTGTCTTTATCTGCCTGAGTTATTTTTCTTTTTCTTGAGTAAAGCCTTTTTGGAGAAGGGGGTTTTGGTTGTGATGTAGGAATGTTGAGAGCAGTGGTGGAAGATGTCTGACAAACAGTTGTTGAAAAACTGGTGTTTCAGCCTCTGTTGACATTACAACTACTGATGTGTCAGTAGATGTCTTCTGCTTTTGAGCAGGGGTTGAAGGCGGTGAAATTGTTTTTGGTGGTGGTGATGGAGAATCATCATCAGAAATGAAAATCCTTCTCCTTTTTATTGTAGGAGAGGCTGATGATGTCTTGGGTGGATCAGTGGTTTGAGTGGCAGTGATTTGTGATTGACTAACAGGTGTTGAAACAACTGGTGCTTCAACCACTGTTGTCACTACAACAGATGTTATAACATCTGTTGTCTTCTGCTTTATGGCAAGAGGCGATGGTGGTGAGTTTGGTTTGAGTGGTGGTGATGTGATCACAGATGATGATGATGGTAGGGCAGTGGTTGTTGAGGTGGTGTGTGTTGATACTGCAGCTTTAGTCTGGCTATCTTTTCCAGGTTCAATATAGACACCATCTTCAATTCCTTTTTTCTTCCACCTGATTTTCTCCCCCTTTTTGGCATTATCTGGAAGGGGTTTATCCATGAAGAGAATAGTGGGAGGAACTTTTCCAGTGGTGCTTTGGATATAAGCCTTTATAGCTTTGATGTCTGCTTGAGTATCTTTAAATCTTGACTCCACCATGTTTGTCAGCATTTTTACCTATATTTCATGCTGTTGATCAGCCATTTGTTTTTGTTTTTCAAGCAGGGGTTGGAATAAGTTCCACAACTCATTTGCAGCTGATGAAGGTTGTGCAGGTGCTTGAGCTGGAACAGCAGTGGATTGTGCTTTTGAGCTTTTAACAGCTGTTGCACCATATCCTTTATTTCAGCAACTGAAGTTTCATGTTTTTCAACTCTGCCCATCAATTCCTGATATTTTGAATCATCACCCAAATTAATGGGATCACCTGAATCCCCACCAGCAGTGGTTGTATCAATGTGTGACTTAGGAACTGAATCCCAAAAATCATCCATTGGTGCCCCTTGTTCTTGGTACTAGGGACTTCTTTCTTCAGCACTTGATAATCTTGTTATTTTACCAGTGGTCAAAACAAACTCACTAGTGGTTACCAGAGATGCTATGGAAGAAATTGCCTTCAAAGGAGTCTGACTGATGAAACAACTGTCCAAATGTAGAACAGTTGATCCAACACTTGTAGTTACTGCTCCACTTGAACTACCACCAAGAGTTACTTGTAACTCAAGGGGTGTGACCTCCTCAGTTGTTGCTTGGATAGCAAGGGTAGTAGCATCAGACCCAGTCACTTGTGGGAGTATACTCTCAGTGATAGGTGATAGAGAGGAACTGGTTTGTGTCTGAGCTATAGCAACTGCATGCAACAAGGGTATTATGGATTGTGGTAATGTGATTGGTGAGGGTATAGGTGTTGAAAGAGACATGTCCTTGGGATCAGGACTGAGGAAGATGGATCCGATTGGGTCCAGAGCTTCATATTGTGGTGTCCCTGTGCTTACAACCTGATCCTTTTGTGAGGATGCAGGAGGAGTTTGAAGCAATGGTGGAGATCTTTCTACCAACGGCTGTGAGGAAGTAGCAGCAGTGGTTTGTGGTGACATTTGTTTTGTCACTGACAGTTGCTCTGGGATCTCATCTTCCAGAGTTGCCTTTGTTTTGGGTTTGGTGGGTTTTCTGGATGTTTTCTTTTTGGTCTTTTTGGTAATGGCAGGTGTGGGTTTCAAAGCAGTGGTTGTGCTGCTATGATCACCTGGAGCAGTGGGCTCAGCAGCAGATGTCTGAGGAGTAGTGGTAACTGCTAAATTCTGCTCAGGCACCTCTGCTTTTATTTTTATTGGTGCCATCATTCTAGAAAATGTTTCAGTTGTTAACCCTTTTATTTGAAAATAGACACCCTGTTTGAGCAAATTTTCATTTTCTTTTCCAAATTTTTGATTAAAATAGTAGCTTAAAAATCTTGGAAAAAGTAAAAATGCTTTGCTATCAACGTTTTTCACCAAATCATCAAAGATTTCCTAGGAATAGTTAAAATTTTCATTGTTTAAAATAGCATAACCCAGGCACTGAATCTTTGAAGGTATTTCGTTAAAAGCAGTTGTTTTATTCGAGACACACATCAAGAGAGTGTGAAATAAAAACCTAGGTGCAGAAGGAAAGAAACCCTTTTGTAAGGTATCCCTTTTTGGTTGTTCTGCATATCCCCTTTTTAAGAAATCAGTTTTCAACTCAGTTTTATCAAAGGAAGTTTTACCTTTCTGATCATCGAGTTTAAAGACTTCTGAGATTTATTGCGGAGTAATTTGAATCGCTTTACCCTGTATCGAGGAGTTGATGGCTACGACAATGTCTTCTTGTTTTTCAAGAGCAGCATTTTTCCAGAACTCTCTCTGGGTTTGTTGGTAAATGGGAGCATCTACTATCAACAAAGTTGTACTTTGATTCAGATAATGTGTCGATGATGGAATCAAAGGTGTGGTTGTTTGTGGGTTTTGTGAGTAGACCCAAGTAGTTGTGAGGAGATTTGTACGGTATTTCAATGGGTTCCGCGGCCGTTTGAGCGACCTCTTTGGAAGATGATGATGATGATTTTGACTTTGATTTTGATTTAGTCATTATGATGAAGAAGAACAGAGAATGATTTGGGATGAAGGGTTGAAAACTGCTTTGAGAAGAGAATTTTTAGAATTCAATTCGACAGTGTAAAACCCTGTTTGGGAGTTTTGATCAGGGCTTTATTAACGGAAAAAGTGAGTGCTGATGTGGCAGCGGTTACAAAGATCTGAGGGCTAAAAACTGACCACGTGCCAACCTCTGATGAAATGGATGAAGAGTGGAGGACAGTTGTTTTGAGAGCCACTGATGAAACAAACATCAGTGGTTACAACGGTAATAATGTGATAACAGTGGATGGTTTTTACTATCGGTGGATAGCATATCAGTGGATAAGACACTGATTTTGAGCATCAGTGCTTGCCAAACAAAAAATGAAGGATCAGTGACTGACTTTTAGCAGTGGACAGTATTTAGGAAACAGATGTTTGAGCAAGACAGTGGTTAGGGGTAAGGTAATGGTAATGACTTGAAAGACTAGTATGTCAGCAACTGTTTGACAATTTTCATTCAAGGTTTTGCCACATGTCATTTACATATTTTGAAGCTTTTACGACTTCCTGACAGTGATTTAGTACCCCAGATGATGTAAACTTTTTACTAAGGCTACTCATTTTTGCTATTATTTTTAAATTAAAACAAGAGTACCCTAGTATTTAAAGGTCTTTTGGCAAACAATCTTTGATATGTTTTAAAACAAACTTGAGTTTGATGACCTTGATATATTTGTACCATTTCCTTTTGAACCATTTTGAGGATAATTTTACCAACAAAAATAAATGTAATATATCCTGACAGGAGATTGAAACTTTTACTATCAAAAACCAGTAAAAAATTCAAAATATATTATTCTAAAGAAAAATGAAGAATGATATATCCTGCTTTATTCGAGAAAATCCTTCTCCAGAAAAAAGATTAAAGGATTCTCTGAAACAGCATCAAAAGGAACTGGTATAATTTCAATAAAACACACAATCATCTCATACTCAAGTTTATGAAAATGGTCAGTGATTTGACAACAGTGGTATGAAATTGTAAATACGTTTTGACCACTGTTTGATACCATTCTCTTGTTGATTGATTGTTTAACAAAAATGAGGACACATGTTCACATGAGTTTTTGAAAACCTTGTTATAGACTTTATTACCATGTGATGATACTGAAAATTTGTCTAGTCCTCTTGTGAGTTTATTCACTGGGAATACTATGGTTACCTGAACCTTTTTCCTGAACCAATGAATGCACACAATTGATTTGATGACCATTTTTACCCCAATTTTTGACTCTTAAGTGTTTTATATTTCTACTCTTTTTCTTTTGACTTCAAAAGTTTTGAGATAAACACACTCTCGAGTTTTGTGAATTTTCTTCTTCCCTTTTTACACTTCCCATTCATAAGTAATGAAATACTTACTGGGAGGTCTTTTTTGAAGAGATACTTAATCCAGAATCATTTTGCAGTAATGGTTTTGAGAGAATTGGTTATATTTGCACAAGTTTTCAACCAATCTCACATTACATATGATACGGACTATATTGACCCCAGATTTTCTTAATGTATTTTTAACAGGGTTAATTTGTTCCTTTTGAGGATCTCAACCTGTTTTTCAACACATTAGACCAAATGACTAAAGTTTTAATTTCCCTCTTTTTACGTTAGCAAAAACACCAATGTTTTTATGAACATAGGTTTTAGTTAATCTGAGGTTCATACTTTAGTATTTAATATAACGAAAACATTACAAATTTCATATCAACAGTTGAAATCAATTTTGAAAAGAAGAAATAATACTATAGTTTAACAGACATGTTTTCAGATCTGAAAACTATCAGTGACTTGTGCATGATATCATTTGTTGTGTGAAATTTGTGTGTCTTATGACATCTTGGTTGTTTTATAGAGTATTTGAACAACAGCTTTAAGCATGATCATTCGTTACTCTATTTTTCAACTGAATACCATCAACCTTAGCATCAATGAATTTTGAGCTGAACTATTATGTCAAATTGACTGTTAGATCGAATTTGACTGTCCAAGCTCTGATACCAATTGTTAGGATCGGAGGCTCTAGTGATTGTGCTTGTTAGTATAATTTAAACAAATCAAAAAGAAATGAACAGAGTTTAAGTGCAGCGGAAATGAACAACAAACTTTGTAAACACAATCAAAGAGAGAACCAGTTTTGATAAACACATGCTTGACATTAAGTCGAAAGATTTACAATACAAATCAAAAGATTACAAGCATGCTTACAAACTAAACTCCCCCTCAGCCTGATACTCCATGGTTGGATGCACAAGATGAAAGGATTGAATTGAGGAGAAGAACTCACTCAAAACGATCAAATGTAACAGTACAGAGTACTGCTCCATTTATAGACAAGCCAAACCACTGAGGCATCTCAGCTGACGTCACCATGAAAGCGACGTTTAACAGCCTAACAACCTGTAACAACTGTTCCTATTCAAACACTGCTAATCATAACCACTGACTATATATAAAACAAATGACACAATAAACTACTGCTTTCTCTTTCCATCAGTACTTTCCTCAAGGTTGATCAGTCCTTGATTGAGCAGTGCTTTGTCATCAGTAGATTGAACCAGCAGTGTTTACTTCTTAGCAGTCTTCAGAGCTTCATTAGTAGTTAGAAGAACAGCAGCTGTTGTATACAGACAGTGGATAGAGGACCATCAGATGTTAAGATCACTTTCAAGGGAGAAGTCTAGTGTAAACAGCTGCTTATTTTGAATCCACTGTTGTGATCCGGTTTTGGTTTTCATTATATGTTCCTCTGGTAGGGTTCAATCCCAACACCAATCATATTGAACAATATAAATAGGTAAATAAAAATCCAACCCAAACAATATAATTGGTGTCACACAAATTAATAAAGTCTAAGTTATCAGCGGAAGCATAAAGTTTAAAACCCAAGCATAAGTTTAAAAGTTCAAATGTTTAACATGGAACTCAACAGTCCATGTCCCACAACGACTTTGACCTCCCGTGCAAGCTCCATCAACGCATCTAACGACCTGCTAGGCATGTAACAACGAGTCAACAAAGTTGAGCGAGTTCACAGTTGGTTGTCCAGTTTAAAGTTGTTCCAAAAACCACGAGTTCATTCAAAACCATGAGTTATCCAATTTAGTGTTTCCCAAACCATAACCAGTGGGGGCTACCCCATGTAACCACTAGACCCGTTACCATATCGACAACTGACTAGAGTCATGTTTATGTGCCCTACGTCAATGTCTATCATCATTGACTAAGTGCCCAGATCCATTAGTCCACTCCCGTCCTCTGCGGCACGGTGTGAGGCTTGTCAAAACTAATTGCGCTATTTAACTAATGACCCGCTCGCCATTGGCCCGGCGATTAAGTCGATATAAAAATGAGGGACTTCATAATAGATTTTTGTCTAGTAAGTTATATGGTGTCATCCTTCCTATGGAGGATGGATGTACGTAATCTACCCAAGGAGAATACGCAGGTTTAATGTTGTCATCCATCCCATGGAGGTACATATTCTACCCAAGGAGAATATGCAGGTTTCGTTTTAGTTTCTTAACCCATTCCCAAACCACCGGGAATCCCATGCCTTATAGAAAGTGTGAACTCATCTTGGTTTGCTCAGTTTGTTAAGTTTCTTGTTCACAGATAATCAATCAAAGCCTATGATATTCATGCATACGTAATCAGTTTCACATTTTCAAGGTTCATGTATAAATACAATTCACAGTGGGTATTCAATCAGTGATCACCAAATAGCACATAGCAGTTACACAACTTGTTCACATTCACAGTTTAGATGTACGTTTCGTAATCGTTCAAGTCACATAGTTAACACAGTTTGAATTCATCAACAAGAGCAGTATATGACATATATTAACTACCCAAATCACGCACGAGTACACATCCCATGTGACCACATAACACTTAACAGAGGAAAGTCTTAATCACACAATGCAAATCAGATTTCATATCTATAGAACACATCATTATCATGCATCAGTCAGTAATCATAATTATTCATAACACATGCAATACACTTGAACACTGTTACACCTAGTGCCCCCTCGGCGAAATACCCAGACGACGAATCACCCCATCTTTCTCCGTCTACATGGGTGACGTGTGACATCTATGTATTTTAATCCTTGTACTGTTCCGAACAACTTTGTACTTAATAAAATATGGTGTCTTAATTTCAATATTTGTTTAATTATTTGTCACATTAGTACGTTTTCAATCATTGTTCAATTCCGAACTCTCAAACCTGTTCTGGAAGTGAAATCATAAACCGTTACGTAAACATAACCAGTTTAACACGACGTACACTCCGGAACTGTGGCATAAGCCAAAAATACCGTAAATACCCTTTAAATAACTTAGAAACAAGTTTCGAAGGATTCGGTATGGCAAAAACATGTTTATTCAAACTTTGGAACTATTTACAACAAAACTGCGAAACGAACGATGGTGACCGCCCGGATAATATCTAAATCCTAAATATATTCTGTTATGATTAAAATTTTATTTTTAATCATGTTCGTGTTGAAAAATAAATTAAAACGCTTAAAACGTTATTTTTCAAAGAAGGTCGAACCGCATGTTACTTCGCAACACAGTGCTTATACTGCAAAACGCAGACAACGCAGCCAGTCTCGGCAACTAAAATTTATTTCAGTAATATTTTGGCGAGTTTATTTTTATAGAATAATAAAAATAATTTAGAACGCCATAAACCAGGATTTAAACGCTAGATAAAATACCCAGTATCCAGTTAAATACCTGTTTTTATCTATTTTTACCACTCAAAAATTACACTTTACCCCCCCCCCCCATATTGTTCACGGTCACATGGGGGTGATGATGCGTGTGAAGTGTTATATATATTAGGTGTATATTTTAAGCCCCGTTAACACTTTTTAGCCAAGTTTTAAATTTATAAAACACGATATTTTACTAACACTAAACACACATATGGGCAAGTGCACCCATCGTGGGCGTAGTATAGCGTTGGTAAGATACCGAGGTCGTCCAAGGACACAAGAGCTTTTAGTACCGGTTTATCCTCAACGTCTAATCAAAATAAAAAGTTTAGAAAAATGTTTTAAACTAAGAAAAATAAAAACTAACTAAAATGCTGAAAAATAAAAATAAAAGAAGAACAGATAGACAAGATGAATCACTTGGTTCCGACTCGTATCTAGTGTAACCTTTGATTATTTCTGCACTTTTGCACATATTTAAGAGATTATCTTAGTTATTGTAGTAGGCCCCTCTTTTGAAGGTGACGTTACCCTCACCCCAGTAGTTTGAGTCAGCAAGGATACAATCCTAAAAGGGTGGATTATTGGAAGATAATTAATTAAGTTATTAATGCAATATTATGGTAGGCCCCGCTTTTGGCGGTGACGTTACCCTCGGCTAAGTAGTCTGAGTCAGCAGGGATACAGTCCTAAATAGCCGGGTTATAGTATTAATAGTAGTTAACTTATGAGGGGATCAAAGAGTTTGGACCCCCGCCATCCAATACCGTGAAGCATTGAAGGAGGTCCTACTAAATTTGACCCAGGTCCAATGCAGGACCTCTAAACGCTGAACAATGGCAAGGCCTTTACCAAACTGTTCCCTTAACCCCCGACCAGGTAGCCAACATACCTCCATATAGACTGTGGAGATATGAATGGTGAAAATCTTTTATTTTATATAGACAGTAAAATAATGCCAAGACACCACAGACAAACGATAAGGAAAGATCACCTTCAACATAAGTAACTAGTTATTAAAGTCATTAATACAAAACCAAATAAAAAGTGCAAAAGATTAGAAATAAAAAGTATTACACTAGACACTTTGTCTTCACCAAGTGATGTAAGAGACTTAGGCAAACATGGCCTTGATTGTCAAGAACTCTTACGATCAATCTTGGATCCCGAGACGACTCACACACTCTATGATGGACAATGGATGATGGTGGTGGATGATGGTGTTATGGTGGTGGTGGGTGGTGGGTGAAGTGTGAGAGAGGTGGTGTGCCAAGGGATGAGTTGAAATGAAACCAAGCACTCCTATTTATAGGCTGAACAGAAGGCTGGGCACGGCCCCGTGTCCGCTGGACACGCCCCCGTGCCTGTCTGACACTCTCTCTCTACATTAATTGTAATTCGCAATTACAATTAATGCGCCTGCTGTACTTTCTCCACGCCCCCGTGTTCACTGGACACGGCCCGTGGTGGGCAATAGAAGCTTCTATAGGTTTGTCTTTTCTGCTGCATCTTGGGCACGGCCCCGTGCTGGCTGAGCACGGGGCGTGTTCAGTCTTCTGCCTTCTCTATTTTGCTTGGGAAGATGCCGTTGAGGGGTCGGGCAGTCCACTTATGTTCCTTTTCTTGTATTTATGTTAGATTTAGCTGTCTTTTTGCTTCTTTTGTGAATTTGAGCTCATTTAATCCTGAAAATACAAAAGGAAGACAAAAACACTCTTTTTCCAACATTAGTACTTAAAAAGGGTTAGTTTTGTGCCTCATTTGATGTAATTTAAAGATGTAAATTTGTATGCTCAATAAAGGCTCAAAACTCACTTTTGTGGGAATGGGTTTTTATGTGATCAAGTATATATAATCAAATTTTAATTAAGCTTGTCATGCCATTTCATAATTTTCTTATGATGGTTCTTGTTATCACGACGCTCTCGGTTGTAAACTTGTAAAAATATAACCTTATTAATCTTATGATTCCTAACTTAAACTTTAGACAAGAAAAAAAAAATGAAAATTTTTTGAAAAATTTTGGGGTGTTTAGCGGTTCCAATAGAGTTTTGTGTAAGGCTTGTTATTAGGACTTGCAAAATTTCAAGGTTTTAGCATCCCCCCCCCCCCCCCCACACTTAAATTACACATTGTCCTCAATGTGTCCCAAAAATAAATTTTTAGGTTGATTAGATGTGTAAAATGGTGTTAAAAGCAAAGATTTATGTTACTGGCAGTCTGGACACGGCCCCGTGGGGACCGGACACGGCCCCGTGTTCAGGTGCCAGTAACAAAAATTAAAGAAAAGAAACAGAAGCCTGGACACGGGGGCGTGTCTGGTGAACACGGCCCGTGTCCAGTTACCTGAACTGGGCATTTTTCTGCAGGGGGTTCAGCACGGGGCCGTGTTGGTTTGACAAGGCCCGTGTTGAACCTTCTGTAATGGAGAGATTGATGCCGGGTTGCCTTGTTCTTGTGCATGAGGTCATTTTTCTCGTTCCCCTTTTCATCCATTACCACCGTGAGTGTGTTTTATTCCTGAAAATTAAAACTAACTAGAAAACATAAAAATTTATCTAAATTAAACTAAGGATAGTTCCGCGGAATGCCTCCGTGGTGCACCACGTTTATAAGGGTCCTTGGCTAGACCCAAAGCCGGTCATATGTCACCCAAGTGGGATGTATTGCATCCCATGTTACACCGTCGGAGAGCGTCATCCAAGCTTGAGTCTATGACCTTCATGTAGTTGACCGGGTCTTCGTCCTCAATTCTTTTTCCACATTCAAACTTCACCTCCTTATCCCCAAACTTCAATGTTAACGTTCCGTCATTCATGTCCACCACCGCTTGAGCGGTGGCTAGAAATGGCCTCCCGAGGATGAGAGGGACATCGGTGTCTTCTTCCATGTCTAGGATGACAAAGTCGGTTGGGAAAACGAAGTTGTCAACTTTTACCAATAGATTTTCAGCGAAACCTTGTGGAAATTTGACGGATCTGTCGGCGAGTTGTATGCTCATCTTTGTAGGGCTTGTTGTTCCTAGGCCGAGTCGTTTGAACATCGATGTGGGCATGAGGTTAATGCTAGCCCCAAGATCGGCTAATGCATTACGAACGGGAGACTCCCCAATCGAGCAAGGAATTGTGAAGCTTCCGGGATCGATTTTCTTTTGTGGAAGTTTGTTGAGTACTAAGGCGGAGCATTCTTCGCCTAAGTTAACTAATTGCAAAGATTCAATTTTCCTTTTGTTTATGAGGAAATCCCTCATAAATTTTGTGTATTTAGGCATTTGGGTTAGGACTTCAATAAAAGGAATGTTAACATGCAATTGTTTTAGTAAATTTTCAAATTTTGCGAATTGCTCATCGTTCTTTTGACG
This sequence comes from Helianthus tuberosus, assembly GCA_030545235.1. Taxonomy (NCBI): domain Eukaryota; kingdom Viridiplantae; phylum Streptophyta; class Magnoliopsida; order Asterales; family Asteraceae; genus Helianthus; species Helianthus tuberosus. The sequence continues at coordinate 162,544,184 of CM060397.1, forward strand.
ATCTAACCTACCGGGGTACGGAATTGGAGGAGTCTTGGTGGGCTCTTGAGTTGGTAGAGAAGCCTTTTCTGATGCAGGAGGAGTCACAGGTTGGCCAGATTGGCTTCTTTCATTTGGCAATGGAGCATCCTCGGGACCCACGGTTCGACTTCTTAATGTGATGAGATGTACTTGTGCTTTCGGGTTGGTTTCGGTATTGCTAGGTAACGCGCCTTGTGGTCTCTCGGAGAAATTTTGAGCTAGTTGATTTAATTGTTTTTCAACGTTTTGAATGCTAGCTTGTTGATTTCTAAAATTCGATTCCAATTGTTGAAATCGATCCGAGTTTTTCTTTTCAGTGTCAGAGATGAGGCGAGATACAGTATCTTCAAGCCTTTCTCTTCCACCTTGTTGTTGAGAGAAATTTTGTGGTTGTTGAAAGTTAGTTCGTTGGTTTTGTTGGTTACTACTATTGCTGGGATCTCTCCAACCAAGATTTGGGTGGTTACGCCATCCTTGGTTGTAGGTACCCGTTGGAGGACCTGACGGCCTAGGTCTGTTATCAATGTAGTTTACCGTTTCTGTTTGTTCATCTAATTCTTTCATACAACTCCAATTTTCATGTGGCCCCCCACACCCTTCACAAGCCATAACCGAGGCCGTTTTTATCATTTCTAGCTTTTTGATTTTTGAAGAGAGGGCCTCGATTTGGGCTTGTAAAGAAGTGCTTTCATCCACCTTATGGGCGCCCGGGGCAATAGATTTATTACCTCGGGGAGTGTGCCATTGAAAATTGGTTTGAGCAATTTCCTCGATTTGATTATATATTTCATTTGGGCGACGATTACCTAGAAGTCCCCCGGAGCTAAAATCAAGTGTTTGCCTTATGTGTGGCAACAACCCATTGTAGAAGGTGGATACTTGTTGCCACACCGCAAGACCGTGATGAGGGCACTTTCTTAGTAGCTCCTTGAACCTTTCCCAAGTTTCATATAAGGATTCCCCATCTTCTTGTGAATATGTATTAATTTCAGTCATTAATTTAGCCGTTTTAGCAGGGGGGAAATACTTATATAGAAACTTTTGGGCTAGTTCATCCCAGGTGTTTACCGAGCCAACTGGGAGGGTGTTGAGCCAAGCTTTAGCTCGGTCTTTGAGTGAAAATGGAAACATTCAAAGGCGGATGGCGTCATTTGATGCTCCATTGATCCGAAAGGTATCGCATATTTCTAAGAAATTAGTAATATGCAGATAGGGATCCTCGTCCGCAAGCCCATGAAAGGTTGCGGAGTTTTGAAGCATTTGTATCAAATGCGGCCGAAGTTTGAAGTTATTGGCTTCGACATTCGGTGCATTGATAGCGGCGCCTAGATTACCTACGGTGGGCCGTAGGTAATCCATGAGGGTACGTTGGTCCGCCATTGGAAGTGGGTCCCCCGAAACTTTCTCTTGATTTTTAGCCTTAAGTCTTTTTCTGAGAAAGCGTTCGGGTTCTTCTAAAGGTTCTTTTATGTCTCTACTAGAACTGGAGCTCATGCACTACGTAGGAGGTTCAAATGTGGCGCCTGGGTTCCAAGTCCTGCAATAAAAACAGAAAAGAACGTTGGTCAGAATGTTCACCACGGCCCCGTGCTCAGTAAACACGGCCCGTGGTCAGAGGTACAGTAATTGTTTTCTGGATCCCAGTTACTGGGAGTTGGACACGACCCCGTGTTGCACCGACACGGCCCCGTGCTCAGCTCTCTGTAACTCAGAAAATAAAAAACTGCCAGTGATGATGCTGGGCACGGCCCGTGTCTGACCAGGCACGGCCCGTGCTGAGTTCTGCAGAAACTGAAAAACTAAGAAAATCCAAAAAAATTAAAAAGAAAAATAAAAATATGATTAGGCCGTTGATTCCTAACTTTCTTAAAATCCTTGTGTCCCCGGCAACGGCGCCAAAAACTTGATACGTGTGAAGTGTTATATATATTAGGTGTATATTTTAAGCCCCGTTAACACTTTTTAGCCAAGTTTTAAATTTATAAAACACGATATTTTACTAACACTAAACACACATATGGGCAAGTGCACCCATCGTGGGCGTATTATAGCGTTGGTAAGATACCGAGGTCGTCCAAGGACACAAGAGCTTTTAGTACCGGTTTATCCTCAACGTCTAATCAAAATAAAAAGTTTATAAAAATGTTTTAAACTAAGAAAATTAAAAACTAACTAAAATGCTGAAAAATAAAAATAAAAGAAGAACAGATAGACAAGATGAATCACTTGGTTCCGACTCGTATCTAGTGTAACCTTTGATTATTTCTGCACTTTTGCACATATTTAAGAGATTATCTTAGTTATTGTAGTAGGCCCCTCTTTTGAAGGTGACGTTACCCTCACCCCAGTAGTTTGAGTCAGCAAGGATACAATCCTAAAAGGGTGGATTATTGGAAGATAATTAATTAAGTTATTAATGCAATATTATGGTAGGCCCCGCTTTTGGCGGTGACGTTACCCTCGGCTAAGTAGTCTGAGTCAGCAGGGATACAGTCCTAAATAGCCGGGTTATAGTATTAATAGTAGTTAACTTATGAGGGGATCAAAGAGTTTGGACCCCCGCCATCCAATACCGTGAAGCATTGAAGGGGGTCCTACTAAATTTGACCCAGGTCCATTGCAGGACCTCTAAACACTGAACAATGGCAAGACCTTTACCAAACCGTTCCCTTAACCCCCGACCAGGTAGCCAACATACCTCCATATAGACCGTGGAGATATGAATGGTGAAAAACTTTTATTTTATATAGACAGTAAAATAATGCCAAGACACCACGGACAAACGATAAGGAAAGATCACCTTCAACATAAGTAACTAGTTATTAAAGTCATTAATACAAAACCAAATAAAAAGTGCAAAAGATTAGAAATAAAAAGTATTACACTAGACACTTTGTCTTCACCAAGTGATGTAAGAGACTTAGGCAAACATGGCCTTGATTGTCAAGAACTCTTACGATCAATCTTGGATCCCGAGACGACTCACACACTCTATGATGGACAATGGATGATGGTGGTGGATGATGGTGTTATGGTGGTGGTGGGTGGTGGGTGAAGTGTGAGAGAGGTGGTGTGCCAAGGGATGAGTTGAAATGAAACCAAGCACTCCTATTTATAGGCTGAACAGAAGGCTGGGCATGGCCCCGTGTCCGCTGGACACGCCCCCGTGCCTGTCTGACACTCTCTCTCTTCATTAATTGTAATTCGCAATTACAATTAATGCGCCTGCTGTACTTTCGCCACGCCCCCGTGTTCACTGGACACGACCCGTGGTGGGCAATAGAAGCTTCTATAGGTTTGTCTTTTCTGCTGCTTCTTGGGCACGGCCCCGTGCTGGCTGAGCACGGGGCGTGTTCAGTCTTCTGCCTTCCCTATTTTGCTTGGGAAGATGCCGTTGAGGGGTCGGGCAGTCCACTTATGTTCGTTTTCTTGTATTTATGTTAGATTTAGCTGTCTTTTTGCTTCTTTTGTGAATTTGAGCTCATTTAATCCTGAAAATACAAAAGGAAGACAAAAACACTCTTTTTCCAACATTAGTACTTAAAAAGGGTTAGTTTTGTGCCTCATTTGATGTAATTTATATGTTGCATTTTACACACATCAGGTGACCACACCAAAATCTTGCCAAAATCCTTTAGGATCCATCTTGATATTTCTTGATTTATTTTGATTTCCCTTGGATACACTTAGATTTATGAGATCTTGGCCTATATATATATACACCTTACTTCACACTTCACTCCACTCCCTCACTCTCTCTCTCCCCCAAACCGTAACCCCTCCACCATCACCATTATCATATTCTTCAACTTTGTTCTTCAAGATCCAACTCCATTCCAAGCAAATTTCAAGTTGGTGTGAAGATCCAAAGGAGTTTCCAAGGTGCTTTCAAGTGATTTCAAGCTCCATATCATCAAAATCCCATCCAAAAACTTACTTGAATCTTGAAGGTATAAAGTTTATGTTTAAATCATACACTTGATTCTTGGTTGTTCTTGATGATTGGAAGTTTCTCTTGAATCTTGGATTTTTCACAACCTTGAAATCTAAAAAGAAATGGGTCTTGATACAAAATAAAAATGGTGATATATATGTGTGTATATAACCGTATATATATATATATATGTGTGTGTGTGTGTGTGTATGTGTGTGTGTGTGTGTGTGTATGTGTGTAGGAGATTTGAGTTTGATTTTTGATAAATACTTGTTTAGGATGTTTGCTTGCATGAACAAGATTATGTGCAAATATGTTAGAGATATAAAGGAGTGATTGAATCATGAGTGATAATTTGGAACAATGTTAGTATTTTGACATGTAAATGGCCAAAAATTTATTAGACATATTTGAGAATTTTTAAGTTGTTGCTTGTTCTTGAATGAAAGTTAAAATGCAAGTGTTTGATGATTTGTGCATGATATGATGAATGTTCAATTAAATCAGTAAATAAACATGAATAAATCACATGTTTGATGCATTTAAATTCATATGAAATGATGATGATATGATAGTGTGCTCTAGACACTTGTACATAAGAATACATGTTGATTTGAAGCTCAAGAAATGATAAAAAATGATTGTATGACAAAAGTGTTTTAGAACAGATTATAAACACTAAAAATAACATTATTGGGTATATTATAATGGCGTGAAACTTTGTCATAGGTTTGATAGCTTTGCATGTTGTACATATAGCTTAGAAAGTGGTAAAATATGTGAAATTTGCATGATTTATGTGCTTTATGTGAGACCTGCACTATCATGAGTATAGCCACTATTTTATTCATTAAATAAAATGGGTTATGTAAAAATATCAAGTCGTTTCGATTTGGATGGTTAGGGTAACGTTTGATGCAAAACTATGCGGTAAAACGGTTAAAAATCGGCTTTTCGGAGGATTTTTTTAAAACTGTTTTAGATCAGTAACCAAACTGATATTTTTGATATAAAAATAAGTATTTTAACTTATATTAAGTTTAGTTGGTGTTTGGTTAGTCATACGTGACTTCCGACGCCCAAAAACATTAGCGAATCGCTAAAATACGCGTTTTTCAATGTACACTAGAATGGGTTGTTCATGGGTTAATTTTATTTGTTACAAGATGTTATGTGATTTATAATATATGTATGATGACATGTTAATACTTGACAAGATTATGTGTATTACGATATTTATTTTATGTCACAATAAGTGTATATATATATTACGACGCGCAAATCGTAGATATATTGCTTATAACATGATAAGGATCACCAATAAAATCGTTCAAGTCGCAAAGTTTTTTTTTAAATATATATGAACTCATATATATATATATAAATACACCAATATAATAAAAAATAATAACTTTTCGAGAAAATCTCAAAGTTATGTGAAAATTCTAAGTATCGGAGAAACTTATGTATTTTTGTGAGTTTTTTATTATAAATCGTTCTTATTTAATTTAGGACGAATAAACAATTTGAGGGATTGTGTTAACATATGAAAACGCACCCAAAGGTGAGTACATAGTTCCCCTATTTTACGTTTTCAAATGTTTTGGGTTGAAGCATATGTGCATAACTTTACTTTTCGTTTTCATGACATTATACATGTTTTACTACATATTACATATGATACATTATTTCAAAGACATTTTTATGGTATATTGACTTAGTATACCTAACATTTGGTTTCAAAGACATTTCATTGGCATATTGACTTAGTACGCCTATTACATGGTTTAACAAAGACATTTTCATGACATTCTTACATTGAAAAAGACATTTGGTATGTTTAACAAAGAAGTACATTCATTAACCTTGATCACGCCGCTCGGTAGTATGTAATAGCGCTATAGGACTTGACAAATCCCGTTCCCGCTTTCTAGGTATTTCGTTAGAGGAATGACAGAATCCGAATACATTTTTTTTATAAACCTTGATCCTGATAAGGGGTTATCCGACAGTCTCAAGGCTTGAGTGTATGCTATAGACAAACCACATAAATGTTCATATCAATAAAAGCAATGGTTTTCAAAACATAACTTTTGTTTTAAACTTTGGTTTATTCAAAGACTTTGTTTTGTACATGACATTTTGATTACATAAGACATTTGTTTATACATGACATTATGCATTTGGCTTGAGTAAATACTATTTATTCGCCATACAAGACATGGTTTATACTGGACATTTGACATTTAACATTGGACATTGACATTTAAACAAGATATTATTTCATGGTTATTAGTAAGTGATTTAAGTAACGAGACGTGTGTAATATGATAAAAGCATGGTGGATACGCCGCTGGTACTTCCTATATATAAGTGCTTTTATTGTATTGCATATCGTGGTGCTATCTAAACCACTTTAACAAAGACAAGACAAGACAAGACATGACATATTTTATACATATTATTTTCATTTGGTTATTTACTTAACCATACATCATTCTTTTATATCATTTGATTTTCATATGATTTTATAAAAGAAGACATTTTTACAAGGTTCATGACTACTTTTCATTAAACATTTCTTTTAACCTTCAAAGTCATGAATCTTCAACACTACACCTATGTTACTCACAGGCATTTTTATGCTGGCGTATTTACTTTCACATATGTTTCAAGAGCGATTGTTTGATATGAGCAAGCTTCACTTAGGGCGACTTGGGCCTTAGCAATCTAAAATCAAGAAAGTTATCATCTTTTATGTTATGTGTTTTGTTCGAACTAAGACAATGTAATAATTTAAGCTTGTAAAACTTAACTTTAATTATCATGTGTTTTTGAAACAATAATTCTGCCACACGATTGCCCGACGTTTCCGCCGCGGTTTGTTGTTTTACGCGGTCGGGGTGTGACAGAAGAGTTGGTATCAGAGCTCATGGTTATAGGGAATTAGGTTATTAGTAAAATTTTGACCTAGACTATAACCTTTCTAGGACCCTAACACAAGTTACCATGTGTTTAGATCTTAAAACAATACCATCACCTATCCTTAGGTGATTACCAAAACAAGTACACAAATCTCAATTCCATTTGAAAATCAATCATCTATCCTTAGATGATTTGTTTTTAGGCTTCACGCCTTTAAAGTTTTCAAATCTCATCAAAGTTTTGGTCTTAATAATGTGAACACGTGCAATCTGGAAGGGTGGATGCCTGTACCCTGAGTTTTCTGTCTAAGGCTAGAGTGTTCGTATAAATCCACATATTCGGACCAGTCACTCTTACTTGGGAACTCTTGGGGTGAGTGTCCACTTATAGGCTAAATCATGTCTTCATTATGCATTATGTAGACCTATTTACTTTGATTAGTCACTGTGTTGTTTGTTTGTTTTAAGTAACAAACAAATGACCACCTTCCTTTGTGTTGTCGATTTTTTTTCAATACCCCTTTTGATTGTCTTATGTCAATCCCACACATTTCCTTGTGTTCCTTTTCCTTTAGATGCCTCCTCGACGTGATCAAACCCAAGACGCCGAAATGGCAGCCTTGATCGCTCAGCAAATTGCTGTTGTACTCCCGAACCTAGTTACCCAGTTAAACCAAGCAAACAACAATAACAACGCACCTGTTCCGTGCAACTTTAAGACTCTCAATTCGGCTAAACCGCTTCAGTTTTCTGGGTCAGAGGGAGCAACTGGGCTCCTACAGTGGTTCGAGAGTCTCGAGAGTACGTTTCGTCACGTTCAATGCCCGAATGAGCGAAAGGTTGAGTTTGCATCAAGTGTGTTTCAGAAAAGGGCGCTTACATGGTGGAATGGTGTGATGAGAGACTGGGGTGCTGATGTGGCAATGGCTCAAACATGGGAAGAGCTTCGCGCACTTATGATGAAGGAGTTTTGTCCTCGTCATAAACAGAGGGCACTGGAAAATGAATTCCACGATCTCAAGCAAGATAGTGGAGAGCACCGTGCCTACACAGACCGATACGAAGAACTGACCCTGTTGTGTCCCACCATGGTCACGCCTTTGGACAAGGCAATAGAGAAGTACCTAGATGTCCTTCCTGATCACGTTCAGGATATTGTCACCGGCAGCAACCCTACCACGGTTAGATAAGCTATTGAGCTAGCTGCAACCTTGACTGAGTCTCAAGTCAAGAAGGGTAAACTCCACCGCAAGGGTGACAAGAAACCATCTGACAAGACAGAGAAGAAGAAGAAGGGAAACAAAGCTGAAACCTTGAAGAAATCTAGGAAGCATCAGGCTTCCAAGAACTTTGTCGTTGTTGCACAGACCAATCAAGCTGCTCCTACCCAGCCAGCACAACCACCTGCCAAGAAACAGTATGTTGGTACTGCACCTCTTTGTAACAAGTGCAATTGTCATCATCAACCACATCTTCAGTGTCGTCTTTGCAACAACTGTGGAAGATATGGTCATTTGGCTAACACATGTCGCTCTCCTCCTGCTCCGAATCAAGCGGCACAAAACCCTGCCCAACAGCCAGCAAATCCTGCACGACCTCCTTTTCTGCCTGGGTCTTGCTACAATTGTGGAGATCTGACTCACTACAGGAACAAGTGCCCGAAGTTGGCTAATGCGAACCCGGCTCGTGGACGAGTATACAACATCAATGCCAATGAAGCGCGTGCCGACAATGAGGTGGTCAACGATACGTTCTATGTTAACAACCAACTTGCTTCTATTCTTTTTTATTCGGGTGCTGACAAGAGTTTTGTATCCCTAGCTTTTGAATCATTGCTTGCAAAGCCTAGAACAAAACTAGGAAAACCCTTGACATTAGAGTTAGCCAGTGGTGAATCCTTTGTACTCGATTCCGTCATTCGAAATTGCCAGTTGAACCTCAATGATCATCTTTTTTCCCATTGATCTCACGCCAATGCAACTTGGGAGTTTCAACGTTATAGTAGGGATGGATTGGTTGACCCAATACCGTGCAGAGGTGGTTTGTTTTGACAAGATTGTTCATGTGCCTCTTTCGTTTGGTGAAGTCTTAGAAGTTCGTGGAGATAAACCCGCTAGTAGCCTTAAACTGATGACAAGCTCCCAAGCCCAGAGATATCTACGAAAGAATTATCTGGCTTTATTGGCACGTGTCGTAGAGGAAAAATACAAGGGTAAGACTGTTCAAGACATCCCTGTCGTTCGGGATTATCCTGAGGTTTTTCATGAAGACTTACCTGGTTTACCCCCATCGCGTCAGATCGAGTTCCGTATTGACCTTGTACCTGGTGCTAACCCGATTTCTAAATCTCCATACCGTCTTGCACCGTCTGAGATGCAAGAGTTATCGAAGCAGCTGTAGGAGTTATCAGACAAAGGATTTATTCGTCCAAGCTTTTCCCCTTGGGGCGCGCCTGTCCTATTTGTAAAGAAGAAGGATGGATCATTCCGAATGTGTATCAATTACCGTGAGCTTAACAAACTCACCATCAAAAATCGATATCCCCTACCTCGCATTGATGATCTCTTTGATCAGCTTCAGGGTGCTACATGTTTTTCGAAGATTCATCTACGTTCTGGGTATCATCAGCTTCGCGTATCCGAGGAAGATATTCCCAAGACTGCTTTCCGCACACGATACGACCACTATGAGTTTACTGTTATGCCTTTCGGTTTAACAAATGCTCTTGCCGTCTTCATGGATTTAATGAATAGGGTTTGTAAGCCTTATTTAGATAAGTTCATCATCGTCTTCATTGACGATATCTTGATTTATTCCAAGACACGAGCTGACCACAAACAACATCTCCGTCTAACAATGGAACTCCTAAAAAAGGAACAACTTTTCGCTAAATTCTCCAAGTGTGAATTTTGGCTTAGGGAAGTTCAATTTTTGGGACATATTGTTAACGAACAAGGTATACATGTAGATCCCGCCAAAATCAATGCGATTAAGGATTGGGATACACCAACTACTCCTACCGAGGTTCGTTCATTTCTGGGTCACGCGGGTTATTACCGCCGCTTTATTGCAAACTTCTCCAAGATTGTGGTTCCTCTCACAGCCTTAACTCAAAAGAATAAACCTTTTGAGTGGGGACCCAAACAAGAAGAAGCTTTTCAGACCTTGAAACATAAACTCTGCAACGCTCCTGTGTTGTCATTACCTGAGGGAAACGACGACTTTGTCGTATATTGTGACGCATCGAATCTAGGTCTTGGTTGTGTTCTCATGCAAAGGAACAAAGTCATAGCCTACGCGTCAAGACAATTGAAAATCCATGAGAAAAACTACACAACTCATGATCTTGAGTTGGGCGCTGTGGTTTTTGCTCTCAAAATTTGGAGACACTACCTTTACGGAACAAAATGTGTGGTTTTCATAGACCACAAAAGTCACCAACACATCTTCAATCAGAAAGAAATAAACATGAGGCAACGACGTTGGGTAGAACTTCTAAACGACTACGATTGCGAGATTCGTTACCATCCTGGTAAGGCGAATGTCGTAGCCGATGCGTTAAGTCGAAAAGAAAGAGTCAAGCTTCATTGTGTTTGAGTTCGATCTGATATTCAAACCCGCATCTTTCAAGCTCAACATACTTGTGTTACACAAGGCTTGATAGGTAAAGAATTACCGTGTCACATTAAACCTGAGCTTGAATTGAGAGACTTTGGGATATTTTATTTCATGGGCCGTTTGTGTGTCCCAAGTATAGACAATCTTCGCACCTTGCTTATGGATGAAGCTCATAAGTCTCGTTATTCAATTCATCCTGGTGCAGACAAAATGTATAAGGATCTTCGAACCCAGTACTGGTGGCCGGGAATGAAGAAGGACATTTCCTTATACGTATCAATATGCCTTACTTGTCTGAAGGTTAAGGCAGAACATCAACATTCCTCTGGGTTATTGGAACAACCAGAGATTCCGGTTTGGAAATGGGAAAACATTGCCATGGATCTCATTACCAAACTAACGCGCACTAATAGAGGTCATGATGCCATTTGGGTAGTAGTTGATCATTTGACAAAATCAGCACATTTCTTGCCAATCCGTGAGGATCTCTCTGTGGAAAAGCTTGCTAAAATTTATGTAGATGAGATTGTATCCCGACATGGTGTTCCTTTGAAGATCATATCAGACCGAGATGCTAGATTCTCATCTCACTTTTGGAGAACCATGCAATCTGCTATGGGAACCCAACTCAATTTGAGCACAGCTTATCATCCTCAAGCGGATGGACAATCTGAAAGAACAATCCAGACATTGGAGGATATGCTTAGAGCTTGTGTGATCGATTTTGGTGGTAGTTGGGATTCGCATCTTCCATTGATCGAATTCTCCTACAATAATAGTTATCACTCCAGCATCAACATGGCTCCTTTCGAAGCTTTATACGGTCGAAAATGTCATTCGCCGGTCTGCTGGAATGAGATTGGTGAAGATCATCTCACTGGACCTGAACTCATTCTAGAGACTACAGACAAAGTCAAGAAAATTCGCGACAACCTCTTAACAACTAGAAGTCGTCAAAAGTGTTACGCGGATAGACGACGCAAGCCTTTGGAATTCCAAGTCGGTGATCTCGTCCTACTCAAGGTATCCCCTTGGAAAGGTGTAATCAGATTTGGGAAGAAAGGAAAACTTGCACCACGATATGTTGGACCATTCAAGATCGTTGAAAGAATCGGAAAAGTAGCCTACAGACTTGAGCTGCCTCCTGAACTTGGAAATGTTCATCCAACTTTCCACGTGTCCAATCTGAAAAAGTGTTTGGCTGATGAAAACCTCCACATCCCCCTTGATGAAATTCGTGTCGACAACACGATGCACTTCGTCGAGAAACCTGTAGAAATACTGGACCATCAAGTCAAGAAGCTCAAGCGCAAGCGCATACGGATAGTCAAAGTTTGATGGGAATCCAAACGTGGCCCAGAGTTTACTTGGGAACAAGAGGATCAAATGAAGGCGAAGTATCCACACCTTTTCACACAAGTTTCCTCTAATTAAATTTTGGGACGAAATTTCCAAAAGTAGGGGAGACTGTGACATCTGTGTATTTTAATCCTTGTACTATTCCGAACAACTTTATACTTAATAAAATATGGTGTCTTAATTTGAATATTTGTTTAATTATTTGTGACATTAGTACGTTTTCAATCATTATTCAATTCCGAACTCTCAAACCTGTTCTGGAAGTGAAATCATAAACCGTTACATAAACATAATCCGTTTAACACGACGTACACTCCGGAACTGTGGCATAAGCCAAACATACCCTAAATACCCTTTACATAACTTAGAAATAAGTTTCGAAGGATTCGGTATGGCAAAAACATGTTTATTCGAACTTTAGAACTATTTACGACAAAACTGCGAAACGAACGTTGGTGACCGCCCGAATAATATCTAAATCCTAAAAATATTCGGTTATGATTAAAATTTTATTTTTAATCATGTTCGTGTTGTAAAATAATTTAAAACGCTTAAAAACGCTATTTTTCAAAGTTTAAGCGCGTACCGCATGTTACTACGCAACACAGTGCTTATACTGCAAAACGCAGACAACGCAGCCAGTCTCGGCAACTGAAATTTATTTCAGTAATATTTTGGCGAGTTTATTTTTATAGAATAATAAAAATAATTTAGAACGCCATAAACCGGGATTTAAACGCTAGATAAAATACCCGGTATCCAGTTAAATACATGTTTTTATCTATTTTTACCACTCAAAAATTACACTTTACCCCCCACCCCCCCTATATTGTTCACGATCACATGGGGGTGACCCCACCAAAATCTTTCCAAAATCCTTTAGGATCCATCTTGATCTTTCTTGATTTATTTTGATTTCCCTTGGATACACTTAGATTTTATGAGATCTTGGCCTATATATATATACACCTTACTTCACACTTCACTCCACTCCCTCACTCTCTCTCTCCCCCCAAACCGTAACCCCTCCACCATCACCATTATCATCTTCTTCAACTTTGTTCTTCAAGATCCAACTCCATTCCAAGCAAATTTCAAGTTGGTGTGAAGATCCAAAGGAGTTTCCAAGGTGCTTTCAAGTGATTTCAAGCTCCATATCATCAAAATCCCATCCAAAAACTTACTTGAATCTTGAAGGTATAAAGTTTATGTTTAAATCATACACTTGATTCTTGGTTGTTCTTGATGATTGGAAGTTTCTCTTGAATCTTGGAATTTTTCACAAACTTGAAATCTAAAAAGAAATGGGTCTTGATACAAAATAAAAATGGTGATATATATGTGTGTATATAACCGTATATATATATATGTGTGTGTGTGTGTGTGTAGGAGATTTGAGTTTGATTTTTGATAAATACTTGTTTAGGATGTTTGCTTGCATGAACAAGATTATGTGCAAATATGTTAGAGATATAAATGAGTGATTGAATCATGAGTTATAATTTGGAATAATGTTAGTATTTTGACATGTAAATGGCCAAAAATTTATTAGACATATTTGAGAATTTTTAAGTTGTTGCTTGTTCTTGAATGATAGTTAAAATGCAAGTGTTTGATGATTTGTGCATGATATGATGAATGTTCAATTAAATCAGTAAATAAACAGGAATAAATCACATGTTTGATGCATTTAAATTCATATGAAATGATGAAGATATGATAGTGTGCTTTAGACACTTGTACATAAGAATACATGTTGATTTAAAGCTCAAGAAATGATAAAAAAATGATTGTATGACAAAAGTGTTTTAGAACAGATTATAAACACTAAAAATAATATTATTGGGTATATTATAATGGCGTGAAACTTTTTCATAGGTTTGATAGCTTTGCATGTTGTACATATAGCTTAGAAAGTGGTAAAATATGTGAAATTTGCATGATTTATGTGCTTTATGTGAGACCTGAACTATCATGAATATAACCACTATTTTATTCAATAAATAACATGGGTTATGTTAAAATATCAAGTCGTTTCGATTTGGGATGGTTAGGGTTACGTTTGATGCAAAACTATGCGGTAAAACGGTTAAAAATCGGCTTTTCGGAGGATTTTTATAAAACTGTTTTAGATCAGTAACCAAACTGATATTTTTGATATAAAAATTAGTATTTTAACTTATATTAAGTTTAATTGGTGTTTGTTTAGTCATACGTGACTTCCGACGCCCAAAAACGTTACCGAATCGCTAAAATACGCGTTTTTCAATGTGCACTAGAATGGGTTGTTCATGGGTTAATTTTATTTGTTACAAGATGTTATGTGATTTATAATATGTGTATGATGACATGTTAATACTTGACAAAATTATGTGTATTACGATATTTATTTTATGTCACAATAAGTATATATATTACGACGCGCAAATCGTAGATATATTGCTTATAACATGATAAGGATCACCAATAAAATCGTTCAAGTCGCAAAGTTTTTTTTTAAATATATATGAACTCATATATATATATATATAAATACACCAATATAATAAAAAATAATAACTTTTCGAGAAAATCTCAAAGTTAGGTGAAAATTCTAAGTATCGGAGAAACTTATGTATTTTTGTGAGTTTTTTATTATTAAATCGTTCTTATTTAATTTAGGACGAATAAACAATTTGAGGGATTGTGTTAACATATAAAAACGCACCCAAAGGTGAGTACATAGTTCCCTTATTTTAAGTTTTTAAATGTTTTGGGTTGAAGCATATGTGCATAACTTTACTTTTCGTTTTCATAACATTATACATGTTTTACTACATATTACATATGATACATTATTTCAAAGACATTTTTATGGTATATTGACTTAGTATACCTAACATTTGGTTTCAAAGACATTTCATTGGCATATTGACTTAGTATGCCTATTACATGGTTTAACAAAGACATTTTCATTACATGCTTACATTGAAAAAGACATTTGGTATGTTTAACAAAGTAGTACATTCATTAACATTGATCACGCCGCTCGGTAGTATGTAATAGCGCTATAGGACTTGACAAATCCCGTTCCCGCTTTCTAGGTATTTCGTTAGGGAAATGACAGAATCCGAATACAGTTTTTTTTATAAACCTTGATCCTGATA
This sequence comes from Helianthus tuberosus, assembly GCA_030545235.1. Taxonomy (NCBI): domain Eukaryota; kingdom Viridiplantae; phylum Streptophyta; class Magnoliopsida; order Asterales; family Asteraceae; genus Helianthus; species Helianthus tuberosus. Next base: position 162,559,186 of record CM060397.1, read on the forward strand.
AGGGTTTATCCGACAGTCTCAAGGCTTGAGTGTATGCTATAGAGAAACCACATAAATGTTCATATCAATAAAAGCAATGGTTTTCAAAACATAACTTTTGTTTTAAACTTTGGTTTATTCAAAGACTTTGTTTTGTACATGACATTTTGATTACATAAGACATTTGTTTATACATGACATTATGCATTTAGCTTGAGTAAATACTATTTATTCACCGTACAAGACATGGTTTATACTGGACATTTGACATTGGACATTTAAACAAGACATTATTTCATGGTTATTAATAAGTGATTTAAGTAACGAGACGTGTGTAATATGATAAAAGCATGGTGGATACGCCGCTGATACTTCCTATATATAAGTGATTTTATTGTATTGCATATCGTGGCGCTATCTAAACCACTTCAACAAAGACAAGACATGACATATTTTATACATATTATTTTCATTTGGTTATTTACTTAACCATACATCATTCTTTTATATCATTTGATTTTCATATGATTTTATAAAAGAAGACATTTTTACAAGGTTCATGACTACTTTTCGTTAAATATTTCTTTTAACCTTCAAAGTCATGAATCTTCAACACTACACCTATGTTACTCACAGGCATTTTTATGCTGACGTATTTACTTTCACATATGTTTCAGGAGCAATTGTTTGATATGAGCAAGCTTCACTTAGGGAGACTTGGGCCTTAGCAATCTAAAATCAAGAAAGTTATCATCTTTTATGTTATGTGTTTTGTTCGAACTAAGACAATGTAATAATTTAAGCTTGTAAAACTTAACTTTAATTATCATGTGTTTTTTAATCAATAATTCTGCCACACGACTCCCCGACGTTTCCGCCGCGGTTTGTTGTTTTACGCGGTCGGGGTGTGACATGACGAAACCCCATATGTTTCGTCGACAACATGGGTGACGAAACGCTATATGTTTCGTCGGCAACATGGGTGATGAAACCCCATCTGTTTCGTCGGTGACATTTTACAGAAACATCATCTGTACATATTAGTCATGAACTACGGATCGAAAGAAGGTTATTACGTATAATCTAATAACCCTAATGCAAACCATCATAATAGTTTCCAATTATTGCATCACAATACACATATTTAGCGAAATCCCTAATCAAGCCCATTTAACAGTTTATTCACAACATACAGTTTATTCACAACATACAGAACTGCACAAACTAATTAACCCTTAATCATCATCGTTAATCAAGCAGCACATTAGTGGATTACGAAATCAAGATTACATATATATATATATATATATATATATATCATCAACCCTAGATGTTTACATGAATTAATCATGAACACAACCCATCCACTCTACATCCTTACTATAACTCAATCATAGCACCTCAGATAAACACCAAGATAAGATCAATCAACAAGAAATACACGCTAATAAAGATAATATTATACTAACCGAGAAGTGTAGGGATTACAACAAAAGACTGTAATGTTTCAAAGATGATGATGATGATGATTGCCGTCGGTTATTAGAGAGGGAGGGAGAGAGCTAGGGTTTGCAAATCGATAGTTATGTGCCCTCATACAATCGAACTTTGTTATATATATATATATATATGCGTAAAAGTGTTGGGCCCTTACTTGGCTTCGATGGGCCGACGAAACTCCATGTTTCGTCGTGATGGCCATGACGAAACTCCTAGGTTTCGTCGAGTGAGGTGTGTGGCGAAGGTCCCATGTTTCGTCATAAAAATAATAACACACCAACATATGTCAAACAGTCCACAATTTATTATTTAACTCAACTATAACACAATACACCAAACATCTAGCAAACATGAACAAGTTACAGTGCACAAGTTACAATGCAACGAATCACAAAACACGGTATGAAATAGGTAACGTGTCAGGAAGGACCTTGAAAACTCGAGTTGTCACATTATCCCCAACTTGAAAGAAATTTCGTCTCGAAATTTAGCACGTAGTTACTGAGGAAGCTAGTTAGGTTGCGTGGTTTCATGGTTTTCCTGGGGTGTCACATCATCCCCCCGTTGGTTTGGAATTTCGTCCCAAAATTCCGCAGTAGCTTCAGCCTCAGTAGTAGTTTCACTTTTCTCGAACAACTAGGGATACTTGTGTTTCATTTGGTCTTCTCGTTCCCAGGTAAACTCTGGGCCACGACGGGAGTTCCAACGAACTCGAACAAGGGGTATTCTGGTACGCTTGAGAACCTTAACGTCTCGGTCAGTAATCTCTACAGGTTCCTCGACGAATCGCAACTGATCGTCGATAGTGAGCTCCTTTAGAGGAACTATGAGGGTCTCATCTGACAAACACTTCTTCAGATTCGACACATGGAATACGTTGTGAACTCCACTGAGTTCTTCAGGTAGGTTCAGTTTGTAGGCCACCTTGCCTATTTTCTTTGCGATTTCGAAAGGTCCAACATATCACTGGTTGAGTTTGCCTCTTTTACCAAAACGAACTACACCCTTCCAAGGTGATACTTTTAGTAGTACTCGATCCCCAACCTGGAACTCGAGTGGTTTCATGCGCTTATCAGCATAGCTTTTCTGACGGTCACGAGCTGCCGCCATTCGTTGTCCTATTTGAGCAATCTTTTCGGTCATGTCGACGACGAGTTCTGGGCCAGTGATTTAGCTGTCGCCAACCTCTGCCCAACATAGAGGTGATCGGCACTTCCGTCCGTACAATGCCTCGAACAGAGCAGCCTGGATGCTGGTGTGGTAACTGTTGTTATACGAAAACTCCACTAAAGGAAGGTGTCTTTCCCAGCCATTACCAAAGTCGGTTACACATGCTCGAAGCATGTCTTCAAGGGTTTGGATGGTGCGTTCAGACTGCCCATCCGTCTGTGGATGATATGCCCTGCTCATGTCTAATCGAGAGCCAAAGGATTTGTGCATCGCTTGCCACAATTCAAATGTAAAACGTGAGTCACGATCGGAAATGATGGAGGTTGGCACCCCGTGCCTCGAAACTACTTCCTTCAGGTAAACGTCTACTAAAGTAGAAAACTTATCTGTTTCCTTGATAGCCAGAAAATGTGCAGACTTGGTCAGTCGATCCACGATCACCCAAATGGTATCATTTCCTCGTTGAGATCTAGGTAAGCCAGTAACGAAGTCCATGGAAATTTGCTCCCATTTCCATGTCGGGATCTCTGGTTGTTGAAGTAGGCCTGATGGCTTCTGGTTGTTGCGTGGTTTCCTGGTTTTCCTGGGGTGTCACATTCCCAAGCAAACACAAAGAAACAGAAGGCTGACCACGGCCCCGTGCCCAGCGGACACGGGGGCATGGCCAGAAGCCTTCAGAAAAGACAAAGCTATAGAAGCTTCTATTCCCAGCACGGGGGCGTGCCCAGCTCAACACGGGCCGTGGTCAACACTAAGATTCAAAAAATATTGCAAATCTTGATAGTACGGATACGCTTCTGCACACGGGGCCGCGCCCAGCCAACACAGGGGCATGTGGAGCTAATGCAGACAAATTGCAATTAATGAAGAACGAGAAAAAGGATGGCCATGGGGCCATGTCCGGGCTTCTGTGCAGGCTATAAATAGGGGTGCTTGGTTCACTTCAAAGGCATCCCTTGGCCAACCACCTCTCTCCCACTTCACCCACACTCCACCACCATCACAACACCCACATCCACCACCATCATCCATCATCCACCTAGAGTGTGTGTAGTAGTCTCGGGATCCAAGATTGATCGTAAGAGTTCTTGACAATCAAAGGCCATGTTTCCCTAAGTCTCTTACATCACTTGGTGAAAACAAGCATTTAATGTAATACTTTTGATTTTTAATCTTTTCGCACTTTTTATTTGGTGTTGTATTAATGACTTTAATAACTAGTTTCTTATGTTGAAGGTGAAACTTTCTTATCATTTGTCCATGGTGTCTTGGCATTATTTTACTGTCTATATAAAATAAAATATTTTCATCATTCATATCTCTACGGTCTATATAGAGATATGTTGGCTACCTGGTCGGGGGTTAAGGGAATGGTTTGGTAAGGTTCTTTACTTGTTCTGTGTATAGATCCTGCAAGGACCTGGGTCAAGCTTACTAGGACCTCCTTCAATACCCACTGGTATTGGATGGCGGGGGTGCAAATGGTTTGATCCCCTCATATGTAAACTACTATTAATACATTAACCCGGCTACTTGGGATTGTATCCCAGCTGACTCAAACCACTTAGCTGAGGGTAACGTCACCTTCAAAAGAGGGGTCTACCACGTTACGCATTAATAACTTAATTAATTATCTTCCAATATTCCGACCCTTTGGGATTGTATCCTTGCTGACTCAAACCACTGGGTTGAGGGTAACATCACCTTCAAAAGAGGGGCCTACTACTATAACTAAGATAATCTCTTAAAAAGTACAAAAGTGCGGAAATCATCAAAGGTTACATTAAAGGCGAGTCGGATCCAAGTGATTCATCTTGTCTATATGGTTTTATTTTATTTTTATTTTTTCAGCATTTTAGTTTTTATTTTTCATGTTTAAAACCTTTTCTAAAACTTTTGATTTAATTAGACGTTGAGGATAAACCGGTATTAAAAACTCTTGTGTCCTTGGACGACCTCGGTATCTTACCAACGCTATACTACGCTCACGATGGGTGGACTTGCCCATGTGTGCGTTTAGTTTTAGTAGAATATCGTGTTTTATAAATTTAAAACCTGACTAATGTGTTAAAAGGGCTTGAAATATAAAGAAAAACATAATAAACCCGACACACACCAAGTTTTTGGCACCGTTGCTGGGGACACAAGGATTTTAAGAAAGTTGGGAATCAACGGCCTAATCGTTCTTCTTATTTTTTTCTTTTTTTAGGATATTTTTCTAGATTTTTTCAGCTTCTACAGGGCTTAGCACAGGGCCGTGCCCGCTGAATACGCCACTGTGCCCAATCTTTGGTACTGGCAATCCAGTTTTAAGTCAGACAGTAGCTGAACATGGGGACGTGCCCACTGAACACGCCCCCATGCCGAAGTTTCAGTTACTGAAAATAGAACTGTAACATCCCGACGGTTGGTAATTTCTGGCATAAATATGAGGGATACTGATATTTTTTACTTTCGCTCCTCTTATGGTGCGTGGTGTCAAATATGTGGCGGATCTCATGAAGATTTAAAATGTTATTTTTTTAAATTACACTCCCCACTATATAGACCCATTGTTTTCCTGTAGCCTTAAAATGGGTGAAAGTAAAAACAATCCCTATATCTCCCTCGAATGCTCTCAATCATCTCTTCTAGATGAAATGATTATCAAAGAATTATTTCAAATGTAAGAAATAATTCTCCAATTGATAAGAGAACTTGAGATAGAAATAACTAATCCATCTGAAGATGACGATCAAGGAGAATTATTAAGAGAACTTGCTCCCGAAAGCACCTCTAACTCTTGTGAGGACTTGAGCAATAGTCGTCCCTGTGTCGATTCTGCCGTGAAGGACTCCGCATCGGTCTCCGCCGATGCATACATAGACCTGAGCGATTCGGCATATACCTTGTTTAACGAGAGCCCAGGTAAGGGAAATAAAGGTTGGTCTCGCCCACCGGTGTTTAGCTTAGGATTCACCCTTTCCGATAACCTCTTGCGTTCTTGTCTAAAACTAGAGCAATAAAGGTACCTCAGGCACGTCGGTGTTTTTCCGTCCAGTAAGGAACCACCCGATCCGGATACATTCCTTGAAAATAGACGCAACTTCATAAAAACCTCTGGCCACGGGGCCGTGTCCACCTGAAATTCTTGTCTTACTTAAAGTCAGAATACGGACAAAAAGTGTCAGAAATCTGTCTGCACACGTGGTTGTGTCCAGCCGACACGGGGCCGTGTCCAGCGTGCTGTCATTTTCTATAAACGCAACAAGATTCCTGCACACTTGGACTCATTCCACAGACAAAGATCTGGTAGATCTTCACATATACCCTACAAGGTATATTCTAAAGAAGATTCTCAACAACCATCTTGTATTTTCTACTTTTGTCTATTGACTTCTTATTCATTCTCTCCTCAAAACCTCCATTAAAACTTGAAATCTCCATGGTTTCAAGCTTTATTGTTATAATTGTTAGGTTTTTAGTCAAGGAATCTTATCAAAAGTAAGTTTTACAACACTGTTTTAAATTATTTATGCTTAAAAATGCTTCAAAAGTTAGAAAAATAATTTAAAACTATAGGATTCCTTGTTTCAAAAATCTACATGGAGGTGGCCACGGGGCCATGCTCGGCGAGCACGGGGCCGTGGCCGGAGTAGTATTTCATTAATTTGAAATTTTTCGGCTTGTTTTTTTAGAATGTCGAGCAGAAATAGCGGAACATCTTCAACCCATTCAAGGAACGACCGACGAGGAAGAAGGTCATCAGTGGAAGACTCTCTAGTCAACTACGTTTATGCCTTGAGGGAGGCCAATGATGAAATGACAGGAGTAGAGGAAGCTTTGCTTGACCGTATAAATCATTTGACGGTGGGGTTAGAGTGGTGCCTTCGAGAAGTCAATCTTTTGTACCAAAGGTTGAATGTTCTTTCTTTTCCTCCTATGGTGCCAATCATTACACAAAGGACGTGGAATGTTGTACCGGAGGTCATTATTCTGGCCGAATGGTATGTCATACAACCGGAAACCCCTCAAGATATTCTACACGGGGTCACGGTTGCCGTCGCACCTCCTTCACAAGACATTGTGGAGAATGAGCCCGCCTTTTTCCTCCCTAGGGAGATAGAGGAATGGCTCAACGACACCTAAGGAGACATCCCTCGGTTTCGAGTTCTACAACACCCTTAAGTACCGGGAAGCTATTTCCAGGTTTTTGGCAATTCTACAATAAGGATAGAACTTCTTAGAATGATTACCTACGTTACTTGACCTATCTATCCTAGGAACTTGTAGTTTTTCATTTCTATCTTTATTTTTTATTTTCTAGGATCTTTTGTAATTGTTAATTTATAATGAATGATGGTTTTTAATGGTGTTTGGATGATGTTGTAATGGTTGAATGCACTCGAAATGGTGGAGGTTACTAAGGGAAACTTGAACCCACACCCTATGCACAAAAAAGAGCCTCCCGACAATTTTTCTTCATTACAGCAAGTTCAGCACGGGGGGGTGCTCAGCCCAACACGTCCCGTGCCCAAAGATCTGCAGAAAACACCCAGTTCAGGTAACTGGACATGGGGCCGTGTTCACTGAACACGCCCCCATGCCCAGCCTTCTGTTAATTATGATACTGGCGATCTGAACACGGGGTCGGGCCCGGACCAACACGGGCCCGTGTCCAGTCGCCCAGTAACATAAAAATTTGTTTTTAAACACCTTTTTACACATTCAATCAACCTAAAAACTTATCTTTGGGACACATTGAGGACAATGTGTAATTTAAGTGTGGGGGGATGCTAAAACCTTGAATTTTGCAAGTCCTAATAACAAGCCTTACACAAAACTCTATTAGAACCGCTAATCACCCCCAAAAAAAATTTCAAACATTTTTTTTTTACTTGTCTTGGTTTAATTTGGGAATAACAAGTTCTGAAAAGGTTATATTTTTACAAATTTACAACTGATAGCGTCGTGATAAAAAGAACCAACATAAGAAAATTATGAAACGGCATGACAAATCTAGTTAAAATTTGATTATATATACTTGATCACATTATAAACCCATTCCCACAAAAAGTGAGTTTTGAACCTTTATTGAGCATACAAGAATACATCTTTAAACTAAATGCTCATTTTTCGTTTCTTGTGTGAATAGCCGCTTGGTTTCTTACGACTCTAGAACTTGCAATGATGATGCATTCCCGGTCCTTACCAACTTAATCCCAAGTAAATGATGGAGTCATTAGGACTAACCCTTTTTTCTTTTCAACACCATTATTTTTCTTTTTCTTTTAACCTACCCAAAATCCCCCTAGTTAATCCCTTTGAGCCTAAACCTTTTCATTTCTAAACCCACAAAACAAACACCCTTTACCCACCAAAACCCTTTTTCTTTTAAACCCCTTATTTTAGTAAAAAGATCGGTTTTCTTGTGACGTTCCAAATCAAAAAAAATGAAAAATGAAGTATAGCAATAAACAAACAAGTTCCTCAAAGAAACTTTGTTTGAAAATACTTAGTTTGAATAAAAGTCACATAAACAAAAAAAAGTTTTACGACAACCGACGCTTTTTACGCTTTTAGCCCTTTTTACTAACCACTAACCCAAAACTACGTACCTTTAACCCAAGCCTAACCCTTCCCCAAAGTCCTCTTGATATTTACAAAGGTTTATAGTTAAAAAGGAGGAGGACTGATTGCTTGGCAAGGATATGGTAGAAATATGTTCCATGCCGGTCTCGAGTGTTTCACAAAAATACATCTTCGGCCGAGTGTTGAGTGATCTCCCGTGAGGTATGTGAACTCGTATATAAATGGAATTTTAAAGAGGCATGTTATGCCCAAATAAGTAATTTCTCTTATGAAACGTTCTAAATAAATCATAATGAATATGATTGTAAATAGTATAAAAATAAAACATAATAAAGATCTTGGATTCCCGACACTCAAGACAAGCACAAAACATCTCTTCTACCCATTCCATTTGGGTGTGTAAGCCACATAATAAAGAGTTTTGCTTGAGGACAAGCAAAGATTCAAGTGTGGGGGTATTTGATGTGTGTAAAATGCAACATATAAATTACATCAAATGAAGCATAAAACTAACCCTTTTTAGTACTAATGTTGGAAAAAGTGTGCTTTTGTCTTCCTTTTGTATTTTCAGGATCAAATGAGTTTAATTGAACAAAAGGAACAAATATGCAGCCAAATCTAACATAAATACAAAGAAAAGAAATAAATGTGGCATGCCCGACCCCTCGACAGCATCTTCCCAATCAAAAACAAAGAAATAGAAGGCTGACCACGGCCCCGTGACCAGCGGACACGGGGGCGTGGCCAGAAGCCTGCAGAAAATACAAAGCTATAGAAGCTTCTATTCCCAGCACGGGGGCGTGCCCAGCTCAACACGGGCTGTGGTCAACGCTAAGATTCGCAAAATCTTGCAAATCTTGATAGTACAGATACGCTTCTACACACGGGGCCGTGCCCAGCCAACACTGGGGCATGTGGAGCTAATGCAGACAAATTGCAATTAATGAAAAAAGAAAAAAAAAGATGGCCACGGGGCCGTGTCCAGCGGACACGGGGCCGTGTCCGGGCTTCTGTGCAGGATATAAATAGGGGTGCTTGGTTCACTTCATAGGCACCCCTTGACAAACTACCTCTCTCCCACTTCACCCACACTCCACCACCATCACAACACCCACATCCACCAGCATCATCCATCATCCACCTAGAGTGTGTGTAGTAGTCTCGGGATCCAATATTGATCGTAAGAGTTCTTGACAATCAAAGGCCATGTTTGCCTAAGTCTCTTACATCACTTGGTGAAGACAAGCATTTAATGTAATACTTTTGATTTTTAATATTTTCGCACTTTTTATTTGGTTTTGTATTAATGACTTTAATAACTAGTTTCTTATGTTGAAGGTGAAACTTCCTTATTATTTGTCCGTGGTGTCTTGGCATTATTTTACTATCTATATAAAATAAAATATTTTCATCATTCATATCTCTACGGTCAATATAGAGATATGTTGGCTACCTGGTTGGGGGTTAAGGGAATGGTTTGGTAAGGTTCTTGCTTGTTCAGTGTAGAGGTCCTGCAAGGACCTGGGTCAAGCTTACTAGGACATCCTTCAATAGCCACTGGTATTGGATGGCGGGGGTGCAAATGGCTTGATCCCCTCATATGTAAACTACTATTAATACATTAACCCGGCTACTTGGGATTGTATCCCTGCTGACTCAAACCATTTAGCCGAGGGTAATGTCACCTTTAAAAGAGGGGTCTACCACATTACGCATTAATAACTTAATTAATTATCTTCCAATATTCCGACCCTTTGGGATTGTATCGTTGCTGACTCAAACCACTGGGTTGAGGGTAACTCACCTTCAAAAGAGGGGTCTACTACTATAACTAAGATAATCTCTTAAAAAGTGCAAAAGTGAGTAAATCATCAAAGGTTATATTAAAGGCGAGTCGGATCCAAGTGATTCATCTTGTCTATCTTTTTTTATTTTATTTTTATTTTTTCAGCATTTTAGTTTTTATTTTTCATGTTTAAAACCTTTTCTAAAACTTTTGACTTGATTAGACGTTGAGGATAAACTGGTATTAAAAGCTCGTGTGTCCTTGGACGACCTCGGTATCTTACCAACGCTATACTACGCTCACGATGGGTGCACTTGCCCATGTGTGTGTTTAGTGTTAGTAGAATATCGTGTTTTATAAATTTAAAACTTGACTAATGTGTTAAAAAGGGCTTAAAATATAAAGAAAAACATAATACCCGACACACACCAGTAAGCCACGTAATTAGAGTTTTACTAGAGGAAATCATCAAATGGTACATGAAATATAAGTCAGATCCAAGTGATTCTTTCTTGTCTATCATTTTTTCTGTTTTTATCTTTTTATTAGTTTAAAATCTTTTCTAAAATTTGGTTCGATTAGACGTTGACGATAAGCCGGTACTATAAGCTCTTGTGTCCTTGGACGACCTCGGTATCTTGACATCACTATACTACGTCCGCGATGGGTGCACTTGCCCTAGCGTGTGTATACAGTGATAGTAGAATATCGTGTTTTATAAATTTAAAACTTGAAATCGTCGAGTAAAACGAGCTAAAAAATATACCAAAAAATACACTCACACCGACACACGTCACACAGCTTATGCTCATTGCCAGGTATAACAAAACCCTTTGGTTGTTTCATATATATCTCCTCATCCAAATCACCATTCAAGAAAGCAATTTTCACATCCATTTGGTGAATCACAAGATTGTGTATTGCAGCTAAGGCAACCAACAATCTAATAGTAGATATTCTTGCTACAGGAGCATATGTATCAAAGTAGTCTAATCCTTCCAAGGGCTGTCGTCCCTTGGACCCCCGCCAAGGGGGCATTGCCCCTTTGGAACCCCCTTTCAGGGCTCCGCCCGAATGCTTGGAATTATAACAACTCGAACAATTGTGTACTCCCGCACCTCCTAACTATTTTGATGTATATCATAATTCCTTTTGGTCACCAAGTTAATCCCAATTACACTAAAATATCTAACAATTGTTATTATATTAACACAACCTAGTTAATCCAAATTAAACGACACCTTAATAAACCGATCAAAGCCTTAAATTAAGGAAGGGTATTACAAAATAACATGAAAATGTGCAGATTGATTAAGAATTTGGGTTCGGAAGTGAAAGTATAATTTTTGGTGGGGTTTCTTTGTGCCGAAATTAGGGGTCTGTGGTGGTGGTCAAAAGGGCCATTGGTGATGGTGGTGGTCATAATAGGTGGCGGTCGCCGATGGTGGTAACCTGAGGTGGAGGGGTTTTTAAGTGGGGAGAATGATGGTTGTTAGCGATAATGGGTGTGTGGCGGAGAATGGTGGTGGGTGTTAAGTGGGGAGAAGATGAAGATGAAATAAAGGGATTTGAAGATGAACTGATGATGATTATGAGTGTGTTCTTGGTCAATTTTGAAGATGAAGCTTGATGTTGCGGATAATGGTGATCTGATGTTGTTGAATTTTGAATTTCCGGAGATGAACTAAAGCTTTATTTTGAATTTTGAAGATGAAATGATGAATATGATTGTATAATAATAATAATAAGGATTAGGGGTAAAGAAGACATTTCATATTAAGGATAAGGGGCAAAATGGTATTATCACTAATTTTCAAACAGTCAAAATGACGAAGAACTTAAAGTGCAGTGAATTTCATAAAATAGGGACTCAGGCATCCAAAAATTTCTTGTGGGGCCTCAAGTTAAGTGCGCAGGGGGCAAATTGCATTTTACGCTTTTCATAACTAATATAGGGCTAACTTAAATTTAACAAATTAAGAGCATCCACATCTCATTCCTTTTACTCATTCCATCATTCAAATATAAGAAAACTATCTAAAAATACCACTCAATCTCATTCTTATCCTTAAATTTTAAGAAAAATAAAGTGAATTCTTATATTTAAGGAAAATTATAGGAAACCCTTATATATTTTAAAGATGTGCAAAGGGTCGAGGGAAGGTTTTAAAAAATGAGAGTTATATATGGAATACTTAGTATCCTCTCTATTTCTTGGGATAAAGATAAGGTTCCCAGGCCCTACAAGGAGCCTTACTATGAGTGAAATTATACTAGATATGTGTGTTTTTTATTATTTATATGTATAACATGAAGCAAAATGTAATTGTGAAGAAACAAGTCACCAAAAGAAGCACAACACGTGCATTTTTGTGCATCTGTGAGTAAGGATGTTTAGAATTCGATTAGGATTCTAAAAATTAAAAATTTGACTTAATTTGATTTGATTATCACGAATTTCTAATTTTATATTCGATTTGAAATTCGAATTCAAATTATACATATTTAGGGAGGGATACTGTACAAGACACTTTTTGTGTATGAAGTATACACAACATGCACAACCATCCATTTCCAAGATCAACGATTCTTAATGACCCAGTGGCAATTTTGTAAATAACAAGACTCTACAATTTAAAAAAAAACAAATAGAAAAAAGGTATTATGGTCTTTTCCCTTGAACTACCCCCTGATTTTCAAACATCTCTAGCTTTTCATACGATAATATCTAAAAAAAAAATACACCATATTCGTGAGCATTTAATTCTCTTTAATTTGAGTATGCTACTGCTATAGTTTTCCTAACTTTTAAAAAAAATTACAATCTATAAAGTTATGTGATTGTGTAATGTTACAAGATTAATCAGTGAACACTTAAATCACGTACCAGATACACAAATATATACATAATCTAGAATCACATACCATATTTGCAAAAGCAGTAACAAATGCTCAATGTAACAATCGTGTACCATGTTTGCAAACCAGTAACAAATGCTCAATGTAGCACTACGTCTATAATCACGTAATGACTTATATTACAGATCTAATCACGCAGTAGCATAAAAACAACTAAGTTCTCAATATATTGAATGCATAAAAAAGTAATAAGCATAACTTTAGTAAAAACACATTATGCAATAAAACAATTATGATAATGTAACGTACTGATACATAATCACGTGACATTACACTTGTTATATATGGTATGTGATTATAGATGTAGGGTCACATTGAGCATTTGTATTGCTTGCACATATGGTACATAATTACGTACTAGAACACAATCACGTAATGTTACATAATTCGGTAACTTTATTGCTTGTAAAATAAATTTTTAAATCTTAAGAAAACTATAAAAATAGGTTGCTCAAATTAAAAAGTATGAAATGCTCGTTAATGCGGTGTAACTTAAAAAAAATGTCACAGTATGAGAAATTTATAGCCGTTTGAAAATCAAGGGGGTGAAGTAGTTCAAGGGAGAAAAGACGATTATAACATTCCCTCCTTGAATTGAAAAAGACACGTGTTAAGCTTGGATTGTCGTGTACACTTTGAATGGAAAATTTGTCTTGTACGTGAACCGAAGCCTATATATTTATTTACCTATATAATATAACTAGGTTATTACTCATGAATACTCAAGGGTTCGGATATCTAAACTTTATTAAACACAATTGTATATGTATTTTAAAAAATGAATAATATATAACAGATAAAGTATATTAATCAAACGTTAACAACATCTTTGATAACCCGTTTACCAAGACATGTGATTTGAAGATGCATACCATTACATAAACCATTATGTTGATCAGTGTTTCTGGTTGCATTACTGGAACACCCTATGGTTTAGTAATCCAGAAACATTGATACTGTTTAACACGTCAAGAACATATAAATCTTCATAGAATATCGTCCATTGGTAGATAAGGGTGTTGAGCTATTGTTGAAATTATGAGTAGCTGAAGAAAAGATTAGATAAAAAAGTTCTTCAATATTGACTTCAAAATTCGCTAAGAACAACTATATTAAATAACACGTAGGTATAACAAAATGGGTTATTACATGATTATAAAAAACATATTGAACATACTCGGAATGAACAAAAAATGGATTCAGAAGAATAAAACCATATGAGGTTTAGGGGTTGAGCAAAACCTTATGCAGAACACACTGAACCAAAATAGATCGATGGAAAACTTTGATGAGATGTAACACTGTTTTCTTTTAATTTAATATAAATAAATATGGGGATTAAACAAATTTACAAGGTAATTAAGACCAATCAATATAATAACCGAAATATTCTAAATGTATAAAAAACAATTTTAAACTAAATTTCAGTTTCAATGCTATAATGGGAATTAATTATATGTTAATCTAAACACCACTAAAATTGATAAATGAAGTAACATATCAATTTATCTATATCTTAATTATTTCTATTGTTGAAAGTATAGTAACAAAGAAATAAAATTAAATCAAACAATATAATCACAATACTTTAAAATAAATAATATGTCTTCCAAAATAATTTGAAAACGATAGGAATTAAAAACGCTATTAATAACGTGAATTAAACAAATGATATATAAATTTTTGAAATCATAAACGCTGCATCTTCAGGTAGAATCCACGTCGTCTTTTTCATCACTAATCCAGCGCTTGATTGAAGAGTAAGCTAAAGAGCAATCGGTGTTAGAGACTTCATAAATATTTCGTATAAGAGATTCCGGCTTAGGTTCATGTAGATACATAAACAAAAGGTTAGATTGTTATAATTGAAATATATATTAGTACTAAAATTAATTTTAATATAATATATAAGATATTCTTTGGAATTGTTATAACTACATGTCCAATCTTAAACTTATTTTAAGGTCACAAATAATAATTGTTATAACACATTGTGAATAAATAAATCATGAGCATGCATAAAACGTCAAGAAATAATTAATGTGTTTTATGTTTTGAACTTCAAATGAAGAATAAGATAAATATGAGATGAAGGATGTTATTAATGTGGTGTACGTAACTGTATCAATCTTGAGGTTTTCATAAAAATCTCAATTAATTATTCACAATTATCTCTCCTATTAATAACTTATTTAATCAATTACAATTATACCATTTTATTAAAATGCTAGAGATGACACGTGTTATCATCAAAACACTTCCCACACTTTGTAAGAAAACCCCACTTTGTAGCCAACTTCAACTCTGTGTGTGTGTGTATATATATATATAGAGAGAGAGAGAGAGGCCGGTTATCATACAAATGCCCTTATCGTACATTACGTACGCTACAATCTCAGCGGTCCGATCATCTTACCGCATTGAATTCGCATGTTGTTTTTTTGTACCAAATGCGAAATTGTTACAAAACAACATGCTATTTCATCAAAATTATCACATGCGAAATTGGTACAAAAAAACATGCGAATTCATAAAAAAATATCACATGCGAAATTGTTATAAAAAACAACATGTTATTTCATCAAAATTATCACATGCGAAATTGGTACAAAAAAACAACAT
This sequence comes from Helianthus tuberosus, assembly GCA_030545235.1. Classification (NCBI taxonomy): domain Eukaryota; kingdom Viridiplantae; phylum Streptophyta; class Magnoliopsida; order Asterales; family Asteraceae; genus Helianthus; species Helianthus tuberosus. The sequence goes on from CM060397.1 coordinate 162,574,733, forward strand.
GCGAATTCATCAAAAATTATCACATGCGAAATTGTTATAAAAAAACAACATGCGATTTCAAAATGCGGAAAGATGATCTGACGGCTGAGATTGAAGCGTACGTAATGTACGATAAGCAATATTGTACAGTACTCTTTACCTATATATATATATGTGTGTGTGTGTGTGTGTGTGTGTGTGTGTGTGTATGGCTATTATAGAGGAAACCCCCATTTGAGTTCAAAAAAACTCAAGAAACTCAATGGATGGACCAAATGTTACCATGTGTTACAACCTTTTTTTCATAATTCTAAAATGTAATAGCTTTTATCAGGAAAAAGAAAGTTAATATGTTACACCTCTTTCACGCGTTTACATAGATGTAACATCACATGATACATTTTTTTTCCAACAGCAAATTTTGCAGTTTTTACAAAGTGTAACATTTTCTAGGAAAAACAAAAGTTAGTGTAATAGACAAGCCTATTACATGTCAGCGTGTAAGACAGAAAAGTGAAAAAGCAAAAATCTGTTACACTTACTTTTGTCAGTCTGTAAATGTTTCTGAAAAGTTACTTTATGTAATATGCAATCTCAATCATAGGATTTTTAGATGGATGATGGAGATTGAGTTTCTTAATTTTTTTTAAAATCATAAGGGTTTTCTTATTATCTTTTTCCTATATATGTATAGTTTTATATATGTTTGTGAGAGAGGAGGGCCCAGACTCATGTCCACTCGGTTTTCTGCAACTCCAACAATTCATTCGGGTGCCACCATAGGACATGCTCTGCAACATAGAATTCTGAAAACGAGTTGGACCATTGTAGATGCTCTTGGTATCTGTTTTACTTTTTTTTTGTTCTTATTAAAAGTACACACCATTTTGAAGGTATCAGTTGCATAGCTCTTTTTTAAATGATAGTTTAGCAAATTCTAAATTTCTTAGATATAATGAGGTGGTAATTTTACACGGCACGAACATAACACAAAAAAAAATCTATCGGTTTAAGTTCAACTAAAGTACCTTTCAAAAAAAAGATCAGTCAAAAATGAATTTGGTTGAGTTTTGAGTCAAACCTATGTACATGCTTAGATAATTAGGTCGTGTTTTGGTCGACCTAGCAGGTAAATAGTTGACTCATTTAAACGTGTTTATTTAAAGAAAGTTAAAATTTTGTTTATGTTATAACTTAAACTACCTTGAGATTTAATTTGTAAATTTAAAAGATAAAACAGAAATAAGAATTATGTTTTATAGTTTATACGTAATTATTTTATTTACATTTATGTTTTATTTTTTTAAGTTTGTAGTTCAGCATATTAAAACGGAAAAAAATATGGAAATAATATTTCTGGTTAAAAACGCCATTCACGAAAATCATATCATGTTGACATAATGTTAGATTTATGTTGAATTTAACGCATCAAGTCGAAATACATCTAACACCGATAGGAACATGTCATATCTCCCTTCAAATGTGGAGGGTTTGACATTTGTACCTTGAAATCATATAGTCTCCTCAAAGAATAATGTTAAATGTTAGACTTACCCAAGTCAAAGAACTACTTTTGGGTTTAACTTATAAGTTTTATTCATGTCATCAACGAGTTTACATCGAGGGGTTTGGTCGAATACTCGAATATATACATAGTCACTTGATATGTTTCTATTCTCAACATAACTTTTCATTATTTTTTAGTGAAAGGCGGGCTCAGTCAATTCCGAATTTTATTTTAGAACTAACTTTGGGCACGTCAAAGCAGCCTCCAAATTGACTAAAGTCGTAAATGTGAAAACATGTAGCCATTCTACTAAGACTTGTTAAAGCTCATATGATATTAATGGTTAAGGAGATGGTGGATGTGACAACTGTCACTTTTCCGTACATTTCGTACACTAATTGAACAGTAATCTGTGCTTTAATAGCTGTGCATGATCTAATTTACAAGACAAATAAATTTCTGATTACTGTTATATACATACAATGGCATTTCATATTGCAAGACTTTTATCGTTGCTACATGCAACACGAGATAGTTCTAATGATACACAGAACAGAATTGGCACCATTACCAGACAAACTAAAAATGCTGACGAAGTTCAGTACATAGACGGACAATATTTTGCGGCCCGGTATGAGCCAGAGACGACGTATTACACTAGTATGGAGTGTAGGGAAGTAAGGACCATAAAACTACGTCACTAGGTGATAGTTTAAGTGCCGGAAAGTGCCTAAAACCCACTCAAAGTGCATAATTCTGCATTAATCATCAAAATTCAGCATTTTAACATGCTAGTAATGTGCAAAAATATGGCAAAATGGTCATGTATGCTTTCCTAAGTGTCGGGAATTAAAAGTGTCACAAAAAGTTACATAAAAGACACTATACGGAATAACTTAGCACTTTAACGAACCGGTATCTAACCGAACAATCGGACATTACCCGGAACACCAAAATATTGCTAGAAGCATTGTTTTACTTTTTCTGAGCTAGTTATGGTTCCTAAACACCCTAACATATTGTATAATGCAAGATACACATATAACACTAGACTTACACTTAACACCCTAACTAATTACTTACATTTACCATCAAACTTACAATTAACCCCCTCCCCCTCATATATTACGGTCACAAGGTGGCCCACCAAGATCACCACAAATCTTCCTAAATCTCACTTAAATCTTGATTGGATTTGGTGTAAGATCTTGTAGTGTACCTATCCCAACATATAAACCATTGGACAAAAGCCCTAAAGTGATTATAAGAGAACAAGAGGATCATAACCATCAAACACACAAACACTTCATCTCTCTCCCTTGCCCGCTCCCTCTCTCGGCCGAAGGTATCCACCACCACCATCATTGTTTTCATTCATCATCCAACTAATCCAAGGGCTTTACAAGGTGATAGGAGGTCATTGAAGAAGCTTGGAACTCTTGGATCTTGAAGGACCACCTTTGTTTGCTTTTATCCACTCAATCTTCATCATAGTTCTTCCCTAGCTTGAAGCTAGTAGTAAGATCCTTTTCACTATTGTTACTTCATATTTTTAGTGGATAAAAGATATATTATGTTGATTTATACAAGAACACTAAAGAACTTACACATGAATCTTGAAACATAAAGCTAACATAAGATGAAATATGTTGATATTTTGATAAAATGATGTTGTATGGATGATGTTTGCTTGTTGATTACTAGAGATATTGATGTTGATCATTACATGGAACTTGCTAGATTATAATTAAAAACATGATTTAGCATGTTAGGAGATGATTATGTGTTTACATAAGATAATCATCTTCTAGTAAAGACATGAACTTGAATATAAAATGATTTCTTGGAAAATGACAAACAAAGTGAACTAGTAAACTTGGGAATCTAAGACTTGTGAATGATTTTCCAAGAAAACCAAGTTTAAAAAGATGATTTTCAAAAGATCATGATTTTTATTAAACCTACACTAATTTAGTGACAAAATAAGTGTAGAAATACTTTTGAAACAAGAAGATGTGATAAATAAGCATTTTTGTAAAATATGTTTACAAGTTGTAAACAACTAAAACCTTCAAGAATAAAGTTTACCAAGAAGTAAATATATTTTGGAGGGTAACAAAGGCAACTAAATACTTTACCACGTTACTACACATTTTTGTGAAAAAATCAAGTTCATGCTATTATGTAAAATATATATTTTTTGCACATGGTAAGTGTAAGATGATTAGTGATTTGTTGTTGATTGTTTGGATGATTTTTGAAAAGAAAATGATATGCTAAATAGCATGGATACCTCCATTTACAAAGGAAACTATGGCGAAATTTTCTAAAAATTCCAACACTTAGAAAAATGTTTTCTAAACAAGTGTTCACAAGTGTGTTTTAAATTATGATTTACAACATAAATTTTGCCATAAATTTTTATAACAAAAATACAAGTATTGGAGGTTGGTTTTTGTAAATAAAAATGGATAAATATATATTTAGAATATATATTTTTACATTAAAGACACATTGTGCGTACTTATGTGTATACTTTGTGTAATAGTTGTATTATTTTAGGATTTAAAATAATATAACTTAACACGATACCAAGAGATCTACAATACAAAATAATACCAAGAAGATCAAGGGATAATATATAAGTTACACACACAATATTATAGAACCGAACGATAGAACGTAACTTATGAAGTATTCCGGAGAATACCGCTACAAACATTTTTTTGGAAAATATTATTTTGGATACAAGAAGTGAAAATATGATTTTTGTACATATTACCAAGTTATGTTATATTTTCAAACAAGAAGAAAATATATTATTTTTGGGAGAAAAATATATTTTCTTAGTGTATTTAGAAGACATATGATGTTTGGGAAAAATATATACTTTCCTGAAAATATATTATTTTGGAAACTACAACACGAGAATACAAATACACATGTATGAAATACTCTCATCCTTGGGAAGGAAATACGAAAATAAACACTTGAGAAGTATTATAACTTCGGATAATGTTAAAGACATAAAGGAAACGTAACTCAAAACATGAATACTAAGGCAAGGCACGGCTCGCTCGTCTAATAGACCCTAGCACATTGTAGGTAGTCGTGTTTGCTGACGAGATTTGAGTTACGAGTACTGAAGACGCAAAACAGTGAGTTCATGCTCCCCCTTTTCTTTAACTGTTTTTTGTTTTATAACTCTCGGGGGTGAAATACATGTTACGAATGCTTAAACGGTATGAAATGCCTATGAAATACTAGACCATGTGAGCATAGACTAGATACTGAAATGCCATTAAAACATTCATTAGGGATGAGGGTTAGATCTAACAGGTACGGCCGAACCCCACTCATGGTCATAACTAGTACCTAGTAGTGCTTCGGAGTCCCAGTCGAGGTTAATCGACACAGTCGAGGGTAATCGACACAGTCGAGGGTAATCGACACAGTCAAGGTAAATTGACACAGTCGAGGTTAATCGACACAGTCAAGGAAAATAGACAAGGGTATAAGCCATTACGAGTGCTCCCTATGTCCTCACATGCCTTAAAGTCCTTGTAAAACATTCATGTTCATACACGCTTTTCAGATCAGTTTACAAAGGAGTCTCTCAAAGATTTACAAGAATACAGTACTCACAAACAATACGCATGAACTCGCTCAACTTTTGTTGACGTTTTCCAAAATTACATGTATTTCAGGTGACAGGATGGATCTTGGGCGCGGGTGTCGTAACTAGAAGTAGACTTCAAGTTTAGATGTCATCCACTTTTGTTGGTTTGTAACCTAGGCGAAGGTTGTGTTTTAAAAACTTGAATAACCAGTGTTTGTAATGCTCAAATTTTATGAATGGATGAACATCGTTTTGATCATGTAGTTGTTTATTACGATTGAATGCAATGATATTAAACCAGTCACACATCATACGCTTCCGCAAAAGTCAGGGTGTGACAGTGGACTTTGAAAAGCTTCTTGACTTGGCTTTCGAACAAGGATGATGTTTGGATTTGAAAAAAATGACCATTCCACTAGAATCTTTATTGTATCAATAATTACCCACTTACTTAACAGCAAATATTTTATTGTTACACGTTTTTATGCTAAATGTGAAAGTTTTGCCAAGGTCAATAGTTTTCTCACGTTTTATAAATATTAAGGTAAAACTTACTTTTATTATATCAAGAAAAATTATGTATGTGTACATGTAATATATAATGGGTGTTAATATTGGTACACCCTTCCTTTCTATTGCTCTCTCTCTCTCTCTATCTACCATCATGTATATAGAGAGAAAAAGAATGAAAAAGGATGTGCAAATAAGATTTTAGGGTCTACCAATAAAATTGACCCTCATATTAATATGCATGTATGCATATGCATTTATGTGTGAATATAATAATAAACAACCAAGTCTGAGACGAGTTCGAAGTTGAAAATTTCTAACGAGACTAGCTCGAGTTTCAAATAGAGAGTTCTAAATGAGTTAAGCTTGAGATCCACTCGACTTTCCCCGTTAATAATTAGTTGGGTGTTATACCCATCCTTTTGTTGGTTAGAACCCTTGAGGAACAATGATAAACACAATGATAGAACAATTGAATTCTGGAAGAATGATTAATATTGAATGTAATTGTGATAATACAAGTGATTCTGATAACTACAAATGAAACATACAAACCCTATATATACTAAATGAACAGGTGCGATTGTAGAGACGTGTCCCTTCACGAACGGTTGTGACTCTTGAACTTGTGGATGAGATTGAATGATGAAGAGGTGTGTCCCTTGTTCTTGGATTGAAGTCGTCGATTAGGAGATGTGTCTCTTGGAGACATCGTGTCCTATAGGTTGTAGGTTACAAACTTCTGTTTTGTCACATCTAGTCCCCGTACTTGCATAACTTATCTAATTACATAACGAAACTATCTATTAACTAATTACTAAACAACCCTCGTACTTTAGGATGTGAGGGATTAGAACTTCACTTTTGCCTTCATCCCTTAGTGTCACCCCAGCCCCACATCAACAGCCGCTCTCATCTCTCACCTCCACTATTCAAACATATGTTATAACAATCCCTTGTCCCTCACCTTTTTTTATATTTTTTTAAATCAACATTTAATAAGTAAATTTAAGTTAGTTGTATTTTGTGTTTAAATAGATATGTGAAAAACTTTATTTATGTGATTCATCGTTTATGCAACCCAACGGTTATCATCAATGTTCAAAAATTGATTCGGGTAGCACAGGATGGCGATCACGCAGGTACCTCAAAAATCACTAGATGCGAGGCGTAGCACGGTGTTTTTCGCCCCCTCACTCCCTCCACGCCAACTCCTAGCTGATAAATTTGTGAAAATCACGAAATAGACATTGACCAGTCAAATTTACGAAAATGAAAATGCTTCGCATGTATGGTATTCTCAATCGTTGACTATGCGTCTACTATAGATACATGAATCCGAGCGAATAAAAGGTTGACACATGTCACCATCCTTAGGCTTCTTTTTTTTTCACTTTTCCACCCCGATTTTGGAACAAGCATAACTTTTGATAGACTAGTATTTTTTTAGAAAAAGTTTACCAAATAAAAGAGAATTTTATGTTAGGATCTGAGTTGGATACTTGTAAACAAATACTGATAGAAACAATATAATTCACAAGTAGAGAGATATTATCAACAACTGTTTTTCAATGATTCATAAGATTCAAAAGTTTTACAGTAATGATTATACAATCTCCCCCTCAGCCTGATCACTCACTAGAACTATTCGTACAAAAGAGAATGTGTGAAGTGAAAAAAAAAGATCTCTAACATGTGAGATCTATTTATAGTAAGTACAAAAGCTTTGTTTGTGATAGGCTGACTTCACCCTGATAGTGACATCTAATATTCCTAACAGAAAAGATTCTACAAATGTTGTAAAGATTTGTGTAAATCTTAACAGCTGTTCTAACTAGTCTAAACACTGTTACATTGGGAAACCACTGTCTAGACTATCCTCTATTGCAGTTATCCAAAAATCTATTTGGCCAGACAGATGTTTGGTCTTCTTCATCAGACCTTTGACTTCAACAGACTTTAGCCTTCAACAGACTTTAGCCTTCAACAGATGTTGTTTCTTCTTGAACAGATGTTTGCTTATCCTCAACAGATGTTCTGATTAGGTGTTCAAGATTCACTATCTTTGGGGATAGAATTGTTTCATCAACTGTTTATTAATTTGATCTTTGTGACATGTCTTGGCTTCTGGATATCATCTGTTCTTTTTTAGGTCCAACAATCTCCCCCTGGAACAAATGATGCCAAAATAGATGTTTATTTGATCAACTTTTATTTTCTCATCCACTATTCTCTTATTTGACCTTTGAATTATAATTCAAAATCAAGAGAAATAGTATCTTCTGGGTCCTTCTCCAGTGGCAGACTTATCAAATCTTGCAAATCTTCAATTTTTAGCCCAGAAGCACTTTTCATTGAGATCTGCTCCACCTCCCCACTGGCCCTGAGCAGAGTTAGTTCATGGGTGACTTTGTTTGACTTCCATTTCAGAATTTTGAGACCAGGAGGATTTGTTGGGACCAGAGTTATTACTGATGAGTTTGGAGACTCCGGTCTTCCCATGATGATGTCAACTAGGTCTTCTTTCCTCGTATCCTTCTTATGTTCAAGTTTTCTTTTAAGAAATGCCCTTGCAACTAGTGCTATGTTTTTAGCTGATGGGAACTCATAATGCTTAACCAAAGTATTGATGGGAAAGCCTAGTTGCTCATACTCTAGACATTTTGGTAATGAGCGATCCTTTTCTCTTTATATTTCCAACTATTTGTAGCTTTCAAAGGTTGTTGACTCATTCCATTTAGCCAAAGTCTTCATGGTACCCATTTTTGCAGCAACTAGTTCTTCTTTCATCCTTCTCATCTTCAGAGCCCTTTTATCATTTGGCTTTTTGCCATCTTTCCAATTAGGGGTGAAGGAGTGATATCAGGGAATAGCTTCAACTTTTCAATTCTCACTATTTCATCTAGCAAGGATTCAGTTGGCCATCCTGTGAAATGTTCTCTATCAGCATCATATGGTTTCTTCTCCATGATGTGATTAAGGTAATCCTCTCTGAGCAGCTTTTTGATATCTGCATCAGTTATGGATCATGTGAAGTATTTTTGCAGATCATTTTGGCATAACCTCTAAGCATTTCTACCTTTTTGTATTCTTCTAATAGAATCTGCTTCTTACCATCCCCTTGGTTTCTTTCCAAAACCATTCATTTAGCCAGCCTTTCCTTTCTTTAGTTCTAAGTACTCATTAACACTGGCTGGGCTAGGAAGGTTTGTAGATGGAAGAGATGATGATAGTGATGATGAAGCTGGGATTGATGAAGTTGTGGTTTTGGTGGAAGATGTTTGGATGGGTGATTTCATAGGTGAAGTTATCATTTTTCTTTTTCTAGTTTGAGGGATAGGTGGTAGTAATGTGGTGAGTGGGGTTGTTGTTTTAACATCTGTTGGCCTTTTTGAAATGCCAACAGTTATTTGAGTTGTAGTGGTTTGGGATGGGACAATGGTTTGAGTAGGTTGAATAGTAGTTTGAGAAACCTTAGCCATTTTAGCTGGGTTTGCTGGTGGAAACTTTTTAAGGTAATCGTTACTCTCCCCCTTTTGGCATCATCTGTAGAATACCTAGGAGTTGGAGCAGTACTTGTAGCTTTAAGGAGATAATCTTTTATGGCTTGAATTTCCGCTTAGGTGTCTGTGAACCTAGCTTCAACCATATTTCTGATCATTTCCATTTGTATATTGTGGGTGGCATCTGCAAACTGCCTTTGTAGCTGAAGATAGGCTTGGGCATGGAACCAAACCTTTTCTACAAGTTTTGCATTTGTTGGAGGAGGAGTGGAGTTTTGTACCAAAATCTTCAACATGTCTTTTATCTTAACCATTGAAGATTCCAAATTGGATACTCTATCCGTCAATTCCTAATATCTTAATTCATCACCTAAGCTAATAGGATCACCTAAATTCCTGCCAGAGGTGGTTGTATCAGGCTTTGAACCAGATGCCCCTTTATCTTGGTACTAGGGACTTCCAACTGTTTTAGAGTGTACAATTGTAGACTCAATAGTTGTTGCCTTCAAGGGGTCCTTAGTAATGTAACTAATGTCCAATTGTGAGACAGTTGTCTCTACAATTGTAGTAGCTGCCCCATTTGAAATACCTTCAAGCATCTCTAGTGACACATGAGGTGTAGCCTCATCTGCTTGTTGGTTAGCAATGATTCTTGGATTTGCCTTAGTCACTTGTGGATGTATACTCTCGGTGACTTCTTGTTTAGAGGAACTAGGATTATGCAAGTCAGGTTTATCAAGTGCATCAAGCAATGGTTTTATTGTGGAAAGTAAAAGTGTAGTAGGTGGTGTGTAAAGAGAAGCAGCCCTAAAAGAGGGGCTTGAGAAGAAATGCTCAAATGAGTCATCCCCCTCTTGATGTGGGTCCCATGTGCTTACAACATAATCCTTTTGTGAGGATATGTGAGGAATTTGGATAGGTGGAGGTGTTTGCACCTGTTGTGAGGAAGTAACAACAAATGTTTGCTGCTTTTGTGATACAGCAGGCTCCTCTGGCACCTCATCTTCCAGAGTCACCTTTTTTGGTGTTTTCTTTTTGGTTTTGGGCTAGCAGATAGTAGTGGCCTTTTTGGAAATGGCTGGTATGTGTTCCATAGTACTGGGTTGGGTACTGTGGTCACCAGAAGCAGTGGGTTCTGCAACTGATGTTGTAACATCTATTTTTGGGGTTTCTAAAACATTTTCTTTACCTAAATTATCTTGACCCTGGGTCATCATGCGGGTGAATGTTTCATTTGAAAGACTTTTAGTTTGAAGGCCCTCTCCTCTACAAAAATGTTTTGTGCCAATACCCTTTGTAGAAGACAACTTATAACTCTTGGGTACAGGAGAAAAGCTTTGGGCTTGCCCTCTTTTTTGAATTTTACATTAGCAACCATTTAAAGGAACAAAGTTTTGGATAGCTTAAAATTTGCATTTGTTAAAATAGCATACCCGAAATATTGTGTTTTTAAAGGAATTTCATTGTAAGAGGTGGTTTTTGGTGATAAACAAATGAGCAGGGTATGAAAGAAAAACATTGCAGGTGGAAAATTTGGTTTATGAATTGTTGCCCTTGTCATCTATGCATCATACCCCATCTCAATGAATTCATGATGAAGATCAGTTTTTGAAAAAGAATCATTACATGTCTTATCGTCTAGGGAAAAAGTGGCGGAGATCAACTCTGGTGTGATATGACATGGGTACCATTCAGTGTTGAAATGATGGTAGAGGGATTTTTATCATGAAGTAAATAATCTGAGTTTGCCCAAAAGTCTTCAATGTTTTGTATATGAATGGGTACATTGGCCACAAGAACATTGTGATATTTTGATGAAGTGATGATGTCAATAATCGAGTGAAACTCTATGTTTGTAGATGTTTTCACAAGATATGGGAGATAGTTGTGTGGTGGTTTCAAAATGAGAGCCATTGTGAAATTAAGTCAACTCTTTTGAAAATCTTTCTAACAAATAATCTTTTGAGTGAAGGTTGAAAATCCTTTAGAAAATCTTTGAAACGATGATCTTTTTATTTTAGAGAGAGAATTTTTGAAATTTCAGAGTTTATCACACTGGAAAGGATAACCTCTGTTTAGTTAGGCTTTTTCATCAGTGGTGATGATGTGGCCAAATGGTTACCTTTTTTGGTGACGTGGCAGGTTTTTATTCATTAGGCCAAAGCTCTGTTTAAAAAAAAACCCTTTAATGAAAAAAAGATAAGGTCATTTTTCAAAATATCTGATTGAAACCTCTTTTGTGCTCAACAGATGTTTGAAGACTAAATCAGTGGTTTGAACATCTGTTTGACTTTTTGGTCAACAGATGAATGGAAACCTATGTTTGAAACCTCTGTTGGGTTAAACAAACTTTTGAATCATTGAAACATATGTTACACTCCTTTGAACAGAATTTTTGTTTTTGTTGATTTTATCAATCTTTTCTTTGTTTTAATAACAAAATTTTGATTTTTCAAAAAAAACATCTTAATGTTTTATTTAGAGGATTGAAAATTACTTTCAGTCTCTATTTAGCATCCCAATTCTGAGATCAACCTTTCAAAAGTAGATGTGTCCAATGCTTTTGTGAACGCATCTGCTAAGTGCTCTTTAGTGAGAACATGATTAAGTGAAATCAATACATTTTCGTAACAATCTCTGACAAAGTGATGACGAATGTCAATGTGCTTTGATTTTTAATGTGTCACTGTGTTCTTGATAATGTTTTCAGCTGCTTGACTATCCAAAATTAATGGTATCTTTAAAGAAGTTATACCAAAATCAAGCAGTTGATTTTGAAGCCACAGGAGTTGTGCAGTGCAACTTGCAGCAGCTAATGTATTCTACCTCTGCTGTAGAATTAGAGACGGTTGTTTGCTTTTCGCTTTGCCATGAGACCAAGGCAGTTCCTAGGAATTGGCAGCCTCCTGATGTTGACATACTTGTTTTGTGGCAACTTGCAAAATCACTATCTGAAAAACATGAAAGCTCAATATTTCCATTAGTTGGATACTAGATACCAATTGTGGGAGCACCTTTGAGGTATCTAAATATCCTTTTTACAGCTACTAAATTTAACTTTCTAGGTGATGCTTAATATCTTGCACAAACACAAGTTGCAAACAAAATATCAGGCCTTGATGTAGTTAAGTACACCAATGATCCAATCATACGTCTATAAGGTGTCTGATCTATCAAGTCATCCTTTTCATTAGATGTGGAAGGTTTTGTTGTACTCATGGGGGTAGTACATGGTTTATAATCATTCATGTCAAACTTTTTCAAAAGAGTTTTGACATATTTGTTTTGCTGAATGAAAGTTCCATTTTCAAGTTGTTGTACTTGAGACCAAGAAAACATTGCAACCACACAGTTTATCACATGTGGATCCCAAAAATGATATCATCATATAGATCTATACAATTAACAAATCTTTCCCTACCCATTTTAGAAAAAGAGTTTTATCGATTTTACTTCTTTAAAATTTGTTGGATATGAGAAAATTGGATAGTGGATCATACCAGGATCTTGGTGCTTGTTTTAGTCTATACAAAACTTTGTTTAACTTGTTGACATAATCAGGATGAAATGAGTTTTCAAATCCAGGTGGTTGACACACATAGACCTCTTCTTGGATTTGTAACACCCTAGTTTCTAATTAACAATTTATTTATAAATTGCCAACAATTAGATGCGTAGTTAAGACTACACATATTGTAAAAATGCGGGTTTATTAAAACTTTTACAATTCATAAGTTATTCTAGGTAACATGTTCAAATTCGTTGTTTTAATTTTACAACGTGGCAAAGTGCGGAAGCGTGTGTCTTTATCGTGTTCGGTTCTTCGCTGAGCTTGATCGTCTTCCGGCATCCAGAAAGTACCTACATTTCATAAACATGAAATGCTTTAGTCATACGGTAATTAAAACGCATCTAAACGAGTCCGGAAAACAAAACTGATAAAAATGCATTTTTGGACAAGGTCCACCGTAAATTACGGTGGGTACCGTAATTTACGGTAGCCCATGTTTTTCTATGTTGCCACCGTAAACCAGTAATAAACTGGCGTAACACTTTCAGGCTCCACCGTAAATTACGGTGGCACCGTAATTTACGGTGGTACCTGCATTCAGCTTTTCCAATTTTGCCGTTTTTGTTACGAAAACATTCGTAACTTTCAATCCGCTTATCCGTTTGACCTACCGTTTCTTCCTACATGTTTGTAATTTGATTCTCCATCATATGAAGTTAAAATCCGACATTCGGCTTAACAAAATTTAAGACCTTTAAGTCTTCGGCTTATTACTCTTTTACCAAAATTTGACCCGTTTACGCATTTTATCAAACAAACGTATTTGTTTGATTCCTATATCACATACAACTCTTTAATTTAATATTACCTACAATTTTAGGTTCTAATCATAGGTTTATTACACAATTTTAACCCGTTTTCACTCGTATGCTTATTTTGACCCGTTAAGGGTTCTTAAGCACTTTTGAGCCTAAAATCGCTTTCAATTGCTTCTATAATTATTCTAAGTATTCATTTAATCATAAAACTCATTTCCAAACAACTTTTAAAAGGTTGTTTGGTCAATTTAGCCACCAAGGGCGTTTTGGTCCATTTTAGTCCTTTATTAACAATGGAGGACTTTTGAAAGTATATTGGACCCATAATCCCTCTTTTAACCTATGATTATGTTTGAAAAGTCATTAAGCTTTCCAAACGCCATGTTCATTACATAAAACATTTGGTTTATCTATCAAGTAACCAAATGTCCGTTTTGACCTCTTTTAACACTCTTGAACCATATGTTCTAAATGAGTGTTACCCTATTTCACATACCTGGCGCAGATCAATATATTGACCCGTTTTTAATACCTTGCTTTTATAACCGCTAATTCATAGCGTTGCTAACACCAATTTGACATTTACACCTGAAATAATATAGCTTGACAATAATCATTAGTCGCTATTGTCAAAGGGTGATATCTTCACCTTTTGACCCATTTGGTCTAAGTGACCGATTATGTTGGCGAGATGATATTTATTACCATCTCATCTATACGACTCGCTTCGGTTTACACCGTGTGACCATTTCACTTATTAATTGATTTTCTTAACGCTTTTTAGTCTGTTATGGCTTACGCCTTACAGTGTCTTTCAAAACCAATAGTTATGGTCAACGCATGACCAATTTACCTTTTTACCCTTATTGTTTGTTTTGGTTTACCCTATAAGGTAACCATTCAAAGGTTCATTTTCCATTTGTCATAAAATGATCGAATTACCGATTTAATTCCTTTTTTAAACCATCAACATGGTTTCTTGTCGTGCTTGACTAACTTGTTCCGTACGTTTACACGTCGGAACATCATACCTCAATTATGTATTTGTCTTTTTCGTAACTAATACGATAAGGGAGTATTCTAACATATAAGACTAGTGTAAGTTATACTTACTTTGCATCCGAATTATGCTTTTCCGCCATTCTTGCTTCGTTTGACCTGCTTCCTTTCCAAGCCTCCACCTAGCTTGTCAAGCGTCAAACTATCATCATAATTCGTAAGACGGTTATATTAGTCATCATTAATTATGACTATTCCATCTTACATATTTTCTATCACAATTACCATTCGATCTTATTAATGGTCGGTTTGACTATTTAAAAGTCAAATCACTAATTAACACATATGATTGCACTATCAAGTTCACAAGACTCAATTAGGCACATTATCAACACTTAGTTCTCATTTAGGCATTTTAACAAACACCTAATGTGCATACATTTTACTTATTTACTAACTAGTTCATAACTAGTTATTTTCACCAAGATTAACATCAAAATTCAAACTTTCATGTCTAGTGTTCATGAACTACACTTAGTACTAGTATCATAACATCAATATTCATCAATTTAACACTCTAATTCAAGTGTTCATCTTCTTGTCATAAAACCCACTTAGCACACATATGGGTCATCATCAAATTTCTATCTTTCAACACTAGTTTATCAAATTATTAACTAGGGTTGTTCCTAAACATGAATTTCATCACAATAAGACTCATAGATTCAACATTCATTCCAGAATTTCGATTATGATTGTTCATCATAGTTTCAAAGTATCACTAAATCATAAGATTCAACATACCTTGTGATCCCCACGACTTGGTGATCATTAATATGTGTTCATGCATCCGATTTGGGCCAGATTCGACCTTCAATTTGATGGATTTGTTGGAGTTAGGGTTTGAGCTCCCTAAAGCTCTTCCTGGTCGATCCTCACACACGCACACACACTCTTGTGTGTGTGTTTGTGTTTTATTTTAAGTTTATAATACCATTTTCAAGTTACCCGGCTTTGGTCCCTCGTGTTTGGTTAGTTATTAATTAGGTTACAACCTAATTACTTTCAACAATATTCCCACTTATTAACTAGGTTTTATATTTCTAGTTAACTTAGCGGGTTCGGGAATATTTATGACTAAGTTTATTTTAGGTCCCGTTAACTCGGGTCTTCTAAGCTTTTATTTCATAAAAGCTTTTATTTACTTTTTTATTTATTATTAGGATTAATTATTTAAATCCTAATATTTACCGGGTAAATTTTTACCACTAACGGTATTTTACCCGTCTTTACTATTAACGTGGTTTGATTACCAAAGCCGTTTTCGGGGTGTTACAGGATTTTTCCATAGAGAAAAGCACTCTTTATATCAATCTGATACACCTTCATGCTATGATTGAAAGCAAAGGCCAAGAAGAGTCTTATGGCTTCCAACCTTGCTACAGGAGCAAAGGTTTCATCATTGTCAATTCCTTCATCATAGTCAATTCCAACCTTGAACCACAAGCCTGGCTTTGTTTTCTTATAACAATGTCTCTTTCATCAGTTTTGTTTTTAAAGACCCATTTTATACCAATTGGACATGTGTCCTCTCGTAATGGTACAAGCTCCCATACTTGTTGTCTTTTGAACTTAAGAAGCTCTTTTTGCATCATAGTCAAATCCTTCATCATAGTCAATTCCAACCTTGAACCACAAGCCTGGCTTTGTTTTCTTATAACAATGTCTCTTTCACCAGTTTTGTTTTTGAAGACCTATTTTGTACCAATTGGACATGTGTCCTCTCATAATGGTACAAGCTCCCATACTTGTTGTCTTTTGAACTTAAGAAGCTCTTCTTGCATGGCTTCTACCTAACTATTATCTTTTAATGCCTCTTGGTATTTGATAGGTTAGATTAAAGATAGAAAGCCTGCAAATAGGCGGACATTTGAGGTTTAGCTTCT
Source organism: Helianthus tuberosus (assembly GCA_030545235.1). Lineage (NCBI taxonomy): Eukaryota > Viridiplantae > Streptophyta > Magnoliopsida > Asterales > Asteraceae > Helianthus > Helianthus tuberosus. Next base: position 162,591,125 of record CM060397.1, read on the forward strand.
TGTGAGCAATCCTGCAATGATGTCTCCTATAACTTGTTCTGGTGAGATCTGTGGAAGATAGTGTTTCTAGTGTATGGAATGATAGAATTTTGTGGTGAAGGGTATAATTGGGATTTTTAGGGATTTTCAAGGATGATAATTCATTGAATTTTACATTCAATGCTTCTTCTATAGCCATGGTCCTTGTGTAAAACACTTTATACGCCTCGGCTATAGAAGAATATCCCAAAAAAAATATCCACAGTCCACTTTGGCTACAAATTTTGAAATTCAATCTTTGAGATTCAAATTAAAGCATGGGTAGCCAAAGATTTTGAAAAATGAGATTAATGGTTTTATTTTGAACAAAATCTCATAGACAGTCTTTTTGATGCCTAGGATTTATCAAGACCCTGTTTTGAACATAAAATGCAGTATTCACAGCCTTTGCCCAAAATGATAATGGAAGACCAGAATCTGCAAGCATAGTTCTTGCAGCCTCAATAAGGGTTCTGTTTTTTTTCTTTCAACAACTCCATTTTGTTCAGGTGTTCTAGAAATACTAAATTGTCTCATTATTCCTTTAGATATAGTTCATCAACCTCTTGGTTTATTAATTCTATCTCATTGTCACTTCTGATGGACTTTATAGGAAGATCATATTGTTTTTCGTTTTTATGATAAATTCTTTTAGAATTCTTGCAGTCTCATCTTTTGAGTGTAAGAAAATGTCCATGTAAACCTAGAAAAATCATCAACTATCACTAAGCAATATCGCTTTTTCCTCAAGCTCATGATTTTTACTGGGCCAAACAAATCCATATGCAATAATCGTATGCATTTGGTTGTTTTGGACTCTTCAATGGGTTTGTGTGATACATTGTGTGGTTTACCTCTCAAACAGGAAACACGTCGTTCATCCCACTTGAATTGTTCGGTTGGCAAACCTCTGACAAGTTTTTCCTTTATTAGTGTATTAATTGTTTTCAAATTAACATGTCCCAACCTTTTATTTCATAAATCTGTCTCTTTTGTTGAGGCAACGGAGAATAGGCAAACACTGGATTTTGGGTTTTTTTTTTTTTTTTGTACATGTCCACTATATAAATATTGCCACTTCTATGAGCAACAAGTTGTGTAATGCTTTCAGCTATAATTTTATCAATCTTTTTGACAACCTCAGGTCCAACGATTTTACAAGTTGTCTTTGTAAAATATGAGCCATAGCCTCTGTCACTCATTTGTGAAACACTGAGTAAATTAAATTTTAAATTGTCTATTAGATTAACATTTTCAAACTTTAGCTTTCCAGCCTGGACAGTCCCTGATCCTATCACCTTTCCTTTAGAATTATTTCCAAATGAAATATCTCCACCTCCATGAGTATGAAAGTTTGTCAGTAGAGCTTTGCATCCAATCATATGTCTGGATCATCCACTGTCTACATACCATAGGCTATCTAGGCATGTAGATACACCCATTTTGGTGGCCATGAATGCACATTTGCACTTATTCTCATCTTCAGTTGTATTTCAAGGATCGTTGTTTTTTACAACACCATCATCACCCTTTTCACAACTGTTGTTTGTAATGGGTTAGATATACTCTCAACATTTTGTACGTTAAGAGTTTCTGGTTGTTCTTAACAGTTTCCTCAGATTTACTGAATTTCTCTTTTAACTCCTCCCATAATTCTTTAGCACTATTACAGTGTAATAGTTCTGCATAGATCTCGGTTTACCTTTGCAATTATAATGAGTGTTTTGGCATCTATCTCAAACCTTCTAAAATCTAGCATAGAATAATCTTCCGGTTTCTTTGGCTCATTCACATCAGGATTTTCGACACATGGTGTCATTGGAATACGTGGTTCGTACAATACAGACCTCCAACATCATGTGTTTTGTTGAGCTAGATAATGCACCATTTTACGTTGCCAAATATTATAATTTGATCCGTCAAACATCGGTGGTTTTCTATCATAACCGGAGATAAGGGAATCATAGTTATTGAGTGACATTCTCTTTTGATCTTTTTAGAAGAAGAACTGAGTATGTGTAAGACACTTTGTGAGTTCGACACTTTTCTACTATGAGCTACGAATAGTATTGGATCTTTATTAAGCTGATCTTTGTGTGTTAAATTGATTGTGAAATCAAGTTTAACGTGACCAAGCTCTGATACCCATTGTTAGGATCTAAGTTTGATACTTGTAAACAAATACTGATAGAAACAATATAATTCACAAGTAGAGAGATATTATCAACAACTGTTTTTCAATGATTCATTAGATTCAAAAGTTTATAGTAATGATTCTACAATCTCCCCCCTCAGCCTAACTAGAACTATTCGTACAAAAGAATTTGTGTGAGGTGATAAAATAGATCTCTAACATGTGAGATCTATTTATACTAAGTACTATAACTCTGTTCGTGATAGGCTGACATTACCCTGATAGTTACATCTAATATTCCTAACAAAAAAGATTCCACAAATGTTGCAAACATTTGTGTAAATCTTAACATCTGTTCTAACTAGTCTAAACACTGTTACAAGATAAATACTGTTACATTGGAAACCACTGTCTAGACTATCCTCTGTTGCAGTTATCCAAGAATCGGTTTGGACAGACAGATGTTTGGTCTTCTTCATCAGACCTTTGACTTCAACAGACTTTAACCTTCAACAAATGTTGTTTCTTCTTGAACAGCGGCTCCAAGAGTTGAACAGATGTTTGCTTTGTCTTCAACAGATGTTCTGATTAGGTGTTCAAAATTCACTATCTTTGGAGAGAGAATTGCTTCATCAACTGTTTATTAATTTGATCTTTGTGTCGTGTCTTGTCTTTTGGATATCATCTGTTCTTTTGTAGGTCCAACAATTTATTATCTTTAATTCAGTGTATTTTTTATAGGAAAAAAATATTATTATATGAAAAAGTTATGCAAAAATCATGGTGGAAAATAAATAAGTAGGCGCATAAACCCATGGCACAATCTCAGACGCAAACTTTGAATCTAGACGCAAACTTTGTATCTTAGACGTAAACTGTACCTTAGACGCAATAATTATGGAGCAAGGCTACCATAGATGCGAAACATCTTCATTTTCGTAAAGTGGAAAAGTGAATATCCATTTTTGTGATTTCCCCGATAAATTTGGATGAATACGTAAAGCTCAACCGTGCCGTATATTCCTATATTATTAAGTATATAATCTAATTATAATAGGGGAAGGATCCACTAAAAAGTGGATTTTGCTTAAGTAGCCTAAGAAGGATTGTGATGATAACATGTGTCACTCTTAATAAGTAGGAATAAAGGACATTTTGGTCTTATAAATAGGAGTGAAAATGATATGTGTCACTCCATTTGTTTTTTAAAAATTCAACAAAAAAATCTAGCACAAAAAATCTAGTACAAAAAAATATAGCACAAAAAATGTAGTACAAAAAAATAAAGCACAAAAAAATCTAGTACAAAAAAAATAGCACGAAAAAATTCAGCAAAAAAATGTAGTACAAAAAAATCCAACAAAAAAATTTGAGAAGAAAAAATTTAAGACAAAAAAATCCAGCACAAAAATATAGTACAAAAATCCAGCACAAAAAATGTTATACAACACATTTTAGTGGGTTTTTTAGTCTTCATATTTTATATAACAATATGGTACTCAAATTAAAGATAAAAAGACGCTCGATTTTACAGTGAAATTTTTATGAAAAAATAATGTTGTATAAAAAAGTTATGAACGTTTAAAAAATATGGATGGAATGTGCATGCGCCTTGCATGTGGAGAGAGAAAGTCCATAAATAGGATTTTCCCAAGATACTATTCCACTCCTCATTTCTCCTACACTTTCATCTTAACCATTTATTTGAAAAATGAATGGTTAAGATTTTATCTCATCCTACTTAGGCAAAATAAATTTTTTATTTGATCTTACCCCATAATAATTTGGTACTACTTTGTTTTTATTCTAGAACAAACTATAATATAATATATTAAATTTGGTTTCTTTTATTAGCTCTTTTTTAATTATTAACATTTCCTAACTATACAAAAACAAGTGGGGGGAATAGTGTCAGACAGCTTGCCTGACACTTTTCCATTGGACCAAACTATTTTTCATTTAATTTTATTCCTAACCTAAAATTATGGTTTCGTCCTTTGTTTAAAATTACGTTTTTGCCCATAATTCAGAATAAACTTATATTTTTTGCCCTGACTCAAAATTTACGCTTTTGCCCTCAGTTAAAAAACGCATTTCTAATTCTACTCCCAGTTTAAATTTACGGTTTCGCTCTCCGCCTAAAATTACGCTTTTGCTCCCCCTTCAAAATTAGGGCTGTAAAAGAACCGAACGTTCAGCGAATAGTTCGTGAACCGTTCGGCGGGAAGTTCGTTTATGTTCGTTCGTTTAATAAACGAACGAACATGAACAAGAAATTCTGTTCGATTAGTTAATTGAACGAACATGAACAGAGGTCTCGTTCGTTCAATTGTGTTCGTGAACGTTCGGTAAGGTGTTCGTGAACGTGTTCGTGAACATTCGTTGATTTGTGTTTGTTTATGTTCGTATGTTTGTGTTTTAATTGAAGATCTTTGTACTTTCTTATATTTTATTTGTACTTTTTATATTATTAAACTTTTATTTATTTTATTTCCCGAATAATTAAACTAGGAAATCCACTTTCACCTTTTTTATGCATCATTTCCCTTTCATTTCTCATTATTTACATCCACGAATACAATTGACCTCTGTTCCACAATAAGGGATTCAAGTTTGAGTGCTACTCTTTGGGCCATGTATCGTTATCCTTCGTCGCGTTCGCCAAATGTATTTTTGTTCGTTTGTGTTCGTGAACACGCTCATTTCCTTTATGAACGAACACGAACATAAAATCTCGTTCGATAAGTGTTCATGAAGCGTTCGTGAACACATTTATTTCTTTAACGAACGAACACGAACAAAGCCTTGTTCGTGTTCGTGTTCGTTTGGTTCGTTTACAGCCCTATTCAAAATAAAATTATGCTTTCGCCCCTACCTCTAAATTACGATTTTTCCCCTAGCTTGAAATTTCGATTTTGCCCCCAACTCAAAATTACGTTTTTGCCCACAGTTTAAAATAAAATTATGTTTTCCCCCATAGCTCAAAATTATGATTTTGCCCTCAGTTTAAAATTATGATTTCGCCCCCAGTTCAAAATATTTTTACGATTTTGCCCTTTGTTCAAAATTATGATTTTGCTCCCATTTCAAAAATTACGATTTCTCCCCCAGTTAAAAATTATGATCTTGCCATGGTTTTACTCTTTTTTTTTTCAAAACTGTAGTACTGTTTTATTTTGCTTGGTTGACTCAATGTAACTTTTATTGTGTCAACCAGTTGTTTAACACTCGCTCATTGGTCCTGACAAATTAGTATTTTACCCCTAGCTCAAAATTACAAACCTGTTATTGTTTTAATTTTTTTAGCAAAATTATGGTAGTGTTTTCCTTTAATTGGTTGTCTCGGTGTGTGTTTTTTTTTTAGATCGTGTTATAAGTAGTATGTACAAGTGACCTAAATACATGCATACATGTTATGAAACTAAGAAATATTTGATTTAACGCCCTGCAACGCGTGCGGACATAGGTGTAATTTTTATTCGTTCAGGCATGCGTGGTACATGCTCATTTGTTCTAAAAAATTACAATTTTGCTCCTAGTTTAAAATTATGGTCTTTCTATCGTTTTAGTTTTTTTTAGTAACAGTATGGTAGTGTTTATGTTTTAATTGGTTGACTCGATGTAATTTTTTTTAGATCGTGTTATGAGTAGTATATACAAGTAACCGAAACACAGACATACGTTTTATGAGAGAGAAATATTCAGCTTATTGCCCCGCAACGCGGGCGGGGAAAAATAGTTAACAACAAATAGCAAATCTTCTAGAGTTGCACTTTACGGTTTCATAAATATACTCAGACATAGATCATATGGGGCACTCTTGAGTAAGACAAGAAATCACAACTCATTTAAACACTAGTTCTCTTCTTTCGCTTTCTTTGTATGTTATATTATTATAAAATTTTATAATTTTTGGATTATATTTTAATTCATATAAAAAAACGAATTTTTCTTGTGCTTGTCATTTTTGAGTAAATTCCAAAATCGTCCATGATGTTTGGGCATTGAAGGGGTAAGGTCCCAAAAACCTCATAATAAGTGATTGGGACCATACCACAACCTCGTTTTTAAGCCATTTTTACCTTGTGCGGCCGCGCACTGGTTGAACAAGAGAGAGGCTTAAGACAAATAACAGACAACACTCGCGCGCCAAAAAGGAAGTCATAAATCCTTGCGCTTTCATAAAGGATAAAAATCCTAGGACAAGCACTTCCGCTTAAAAATATCCAGACTTGGATATTATTTACTCAACTGATACCACATGGTAAAGAATCGCACCAGATTACAGCAGTAATCTTCTAGAAGACTTAATCGTGCACCACCCAGACGGTTACAACCGTCTAGGCCACGTGTCATCTCCTCAGCCTCCCTTAGAGTCACGGTGATGGCATGGAAAATAGAAAGAAATCATCACTTGTCCACTTTCCACGTGGCAATACCCCAGCCTTTGATCTAAGTAACGATTCGTGTGCTCTCACGTCGGATCAAGGGGATTAATGGTGGAGAAAAATAACCGCTACGGCGTTAGCATCTTCCGTCAACTTTTCAATAACAGATTTTTCCTCCCAAAACTCCCGGCTATAAATATGAGAACAATTCAGGTATGAAATTCAAGTTACACACACTTCTTCAATACATCTTCTTCTTCATAATCCATACTTATTCTCACACCGGAGTCGGGTCAAGGAGAGAACCCATTTCTCCCCTTGGCGAGGCTAACGGTGCTTCTTTTTTGCAGAGTTTTATCGGAGAAGAAGGTCAATCATAATCGAATCAAACGAGAGAGAACAAACCCCTTTATGCAGATCCAAACCCCCTAGATATTTCGATCCCGGTCGTTTATCTAGTGTTTCTTCAGGCATGTTTGTCAGTTTCATTCAAAACAGTTTTTTTGTACCATATTGTCCTTCACGTTTGAGATTTTTTGTCATTTTCATCCAAAGGTCTTTTTTTTTGTGCCAAAATCGTCCCTAAGATTTAAGATTTTTTGTCATTTCCATTCAAATATCTCAGAGAAAAAAACAAAGCAAATTAAACGTTTGGATTAAAATGACAAAAAATCTCAAAAGTGAAAGGATTATGGTACAAAAAAATTGTTTTTGGATCAAACTGACAAAGATGTCCAAACCTCAAGGACGATTTTAGTAATTTACTCATCATTTTATTTTATCATTTTTACATCAACTACTAAAATAATTAAATATAATTCAGTAATAAATCAACGAAGTCATCATCATCATAATACTCAGTGGGGTCTGAGAGGGTAAGATGTATACAGCCTTATCTCTACCCCGTAGGAATAGAGAGGCTGCTTCCAGTGAGACCACTGGCTCGATAGTAGTTTTGCATCAAGCCTTGGACATAAGGCACATAACACTCAGCAATCAGGACAAAGACCGATTAGTGCATATATATTTTGTCTTTCAGCTATCAACACCACCATATGATGCACGATTAACTGTCCTCAGCTTTTAACGTTATTTGCACGAAATTAGTAAAATAACGTTAAAATTTGTGCACTTTCACTTTTGCCACCCAATGGCCCACACATATATATATTATATGCGCATACCTCAAACGGGGCGTAAATAAACCAACAAAGTGATAACCAATAATAACGAGAACTTGTAAAACAAATCAACACACTGGTTCGTTGTCGATGATTATAAAAATAGTTGGTAATGCTATGTGGAGAAAGTGAGTGTGGGTTTACAGACGGCTTCCACTATTCTCACACCCTTAAATTTTATTTTCATATTCTTTTTCATTATATTTCTCTTTATATATCTATGTATACATAGAGAGATAGAAGGGAGGGGTATATGCACTGTAGAACAAAAGGATAAACCTCACGAATACCAATGAATATTCACATAATATCACCAATGGCATATATGAATTATCTACTGATTTTAAAAAACCAGTTTTCCTTTTTACAGGTTACTTGTTTTTTCTTTGACGTGGTCATTGACAAATTGATTCTTCGAAGAATGTTTTTAGGCGATGTAGAAAAAATAGTGATAATGATTTGTTAGGTGAGTTCCTCTAGTGTTTTTACAAACTAAACTTTCTAATAAAGTTTTTTTTTTTTTTTGAAAAGTAACTTGCTAATAAAGTATATGTATTGCAATAATGACATATCTAATATTAGAACGCCACTTATTCTTAATAAATGAAATCTTTAAGATTATAATGGTTTAATAAAAAGTGAAAATGTTGGCAGTAAGCCGTTCACTGACTACACCACTAAGGGTGTACGTGGTGGGTGCGACAAACTAGAGGGTAAATTAGTTTACCTCGCGGGGATTCGGGGAACACAAGCGCCATCAAGGTTTACCCCGTGAGAAGACTTGATTTCGGTGTAATCACTGCATAGGGGAAGAAGAGAGAGAATTCGATAATGGTGGATTCCACTCTTTTTGATAAATCACAATTTTTTTTTGTTTTTATATTTAAAAAAATAGTTTACCTCTCCTCAAGAGAGATGACCACCACTTATATTTTAGGAGTTTTTTTTCCCAAACTAGTGTAGATACAAAAAAAAATTACCTACTTGGGTAGATTTAAAGTATTATTATAATTATTTTTATTAAAAAAAAAAACCCACAAAGCGTAACTATTCGTCTCCCATCGCTACTCCCCCATAATCACGTAACCATCGACGTCAATTGGCGGGCGTCTTCCCGACGACCATCGTTCCTAAGCGAAGGTTTTTCTCCCTGCGGCGCATCCTCCCGGCGTGTTCCTCCCGGCGGCGCATTCATCGCAACGGCGCATCCTTATGTTTGGTTAATCTTATTATTTTTAACGATTTTGATAGCATGTTTAGAGCTAGATTTCCTCTGATATTAGGTTTTTATTACAACCGTATTTCGTTGGTTCATCACAGATTCCAGTTTAGAATTCTATGATTCCAGTTTTTCTACTAGTTTTCACTTTCAATAACAATCTACAAATAAAAAAATATTCATAATTGTTGCCTTCTTTATATTGGTGCATGTGATGTGATGAGATGATAGGCAATATTATATTCAAGAATTGATATAATATTAAAGAACTGAACTATATTTACAGATTCCAATTTTATTATATTCAAATTATTAGGGTTATATTTATAACTTGTAGCATGTCATATTTTTCAAATATAAATTCTTGAATTATCATATTTATCATGTTGTTTATCATGCGTGTATTGTATCTAAAGTTGTTGGATGAATAGAGTTAATGCAATATCATATATGATTCAAAAGGAGGATTTTAACGCAATGTCTCAGGTTATTGTAAACAATTTTTTTTTTTTTATCAATCCAAACCCTACTTTTAAAATCTTATTTATAAATAAAATAGATGCAAATTACAAATCATGGGTTGGTAGACGGGCAACAAGCTGTGGAAGATGTATTAGAAGAAGATCTTGTAGACTGCATTGAAAATGAAACGGATGATGAGTTAGAAGATGGAATTGGAGATGAAACTCAAATAGATGGAGATGGAACTTCATATGCCAATGTTCGAGTACCTTCAACGTATACTAATTTAGAGGAAACTAATGTAACAATTGATGACAATTGGATGACACCACATTCTTTGTGGTCTTTTAACCGTCAAAAAGGTAAATTTGAGGTGATAACACCACATTTTTGTAGAACTTTTGCAGATTTTTTTTAATATTTGCATATTTTTTATTTTTTTACAAAAAATAATTACCCATATTTTTGCTGATTATGATTATGTGAGTAATCTAATTTTACTTTGGGTAGAAAAATAAAAAGAAAAGTATAAATTAGGTAAAAAAAATTAAAGGGATATAAAAAAGTACTCAAATAGGTAAATATTTTTTGAAGTACCCAAATAGGTAAATACTTTTTGTATCTACACTAATTTAGGAAAAAGAAAAACTCTATGTTTTAGTGAAAGAGAGAACTTAGAGAGGAGAATTAACATGACAAGATATGATTTGATTTGATGGGTAGAGAATTTACCTCTCCTCAAGAGATGACCACCCCTTACATCCTAAAGACGCTTAGTAGTATGATGCCCGTCCCCTTTTCTTGAAACAATCACCATATCTATCGTCACTCCCTCTTCACACCTGTTAGTGCCCCAGAAACACCCCCCCCCCCCCCCCCCCCTCTTTGGCGCCTCTCTTTAACCCCTTGTTGAGGAGCGGTATTTAGCACCCAAAGTGATGGGGTGGCTGGTGGCTTGCAGCCACTATACATAGCCATATTGCAACATAACAATTTTAATTTTCTCTATCATTTGAATAATATCTATCTACTATAATAAAAGAAATCAAGTTTTGGACACGTGTTATTCATTGAGGTATTCTTAAATCTATACTTATCTTATATTAACTAAATAAATAAATAATAAATTAATATTAAATCTTATCATACTTTAATAAAATATTATTCTCAAATCTAAATTGTTAATTTAATATATTTTTAAAACAAATATCTCTATTTCCTACTTATCTTATATTAAATATATAAATAATAAATTAATATTAAATATTATCCTAATTTATTAAAAATATAACTTTTTTATTATTTACTATACAAAGTTACATTTATATAAACCGTGTAATACACGAAGTTTTTAAAGATATAACTATTTTATCATTTGCTATGTAAAATTAGATTTATTCAATACGTATAATACAAGAAGTTTTTAAGGATATAATGTTTTTATTATTTGGTAGATTTTTCGACCCAACTGTACACGGTTTTTTAAAGATACGACCGCTTTAGTATTTAATATACAAAATTACATTTATTTAATATGTGTAATACACATGGTTTTTAAAGATATAACTCTTTTTTAGATCTATTCAACACGTGTAACATACGGGGTTTTTAAGGATGTAATTTTTTTTATTATTTGGTAGATTTATTCAACCCGATTATACACGACTTTTTTTAAAGATACGACGTTTTTAGTATTTAGTATACAGAATTACATTTATTTAATCTGTGTAATACACATGGTTTTCAAAGATATAACTTTTTTTATTATTTGATATATAAAATTACATTTATTTAACCCGTACAATATACGGAGTTCATAAAAATATAACTTTTTATTATTTAATATATAAAATTACATTTATTCAACATGTGTAATACACGGGGTTCTAACCTAGTATGATAATAAATAAAACCCTAGAGAACATATGTTAGTCTTACATAATAAACATGATTATTTTTTCTAAGTTTACTAAAACATCAAAATCTTCTAATAACTCATCTTTTGTAAGATACGGCTTCTTAGACGAGTTAGCCATGATTTCAAAACTCTAGAGATTTTATTCACAAATAGACGACATATACGGATGTTGATGTCCAACATAACCATATACCATGTATCTTTTCCTATAGAATATCAATTTTGGTGGCGTATAAATTTGAATTTATCTGTTAATATATGACTCTCTAGAATGTTTTAAACTAAAAGGTATATAAACATTAACTTTAAAAATATGAATCGACTCTAGAACTTATAATATTTTAATATATATATATATATATATATATATATATATATATATATATATATATATATATATATATATATATATATATATAGGGCTTGGCTATACAAGAAACCTCATCTTTTTTAAGAAACCTTGGAAACCCAATGTGAGCCATTGATTGTCTCTCATCACACTTGATCAATGGCTCTCATAATTTTGGTAACAATTAGATTTAAAAGAAATGTAATAATACACATTAGTCAACTGAAAAGGGCATTTTGGGTAGAACATTTCCTTCTCTCTCCACTGGCTAGTCTTATCATCTCTCTTTAATGCAATCATCTTTCTCTCTCTTCATATCCAATTCAAAATCACAATCCATCTCTCTAAAAATCACAGATCTCATCTTCTCCTCCCCCGAATCAAAACCCTAGCCCCCATGACTTTCCCTTCTCTCTACACAACACTTACAACCTGCAAGCCTAGAGAGAGAGTGAGAGCCGTGAGAGAGAGTACCAGAGAAATCGAAAGAGAAAGAGATGTCCAGAGAAATCGAAAGAGAGATAGAAAACTGGTATGTTTCCAGCCAAGAACACACATACAAGTGTGTGAGAGAGAAGAAGTTTGAAGTATGTTGTTTTAGAGAGAGAATGATGACACACGCACGAGTGTGTGTGTGAGAAGAAGGTTTGAAGATCTTCTTCATGTTCATCGGACGGTTATAGATCCGGTAAGTGTTCTTGAAATATCATTTCACACTTGATTTTTTGTTGAAATGGTTATTAATATGTTTTTGTGTGCTGAAAATGTTTTAGTAATGGTTGTTAATATGATTTTGTAGTTTAAATAAATCAAAAACTTTAGGATGAGATTTTGAACGAGTTTTTTTTGTTGGTTTGGTTGCTTGTTAGATGCTTTTGATCTTAATAGTAGCTGTTTTTTTGTTGGTTTGGGTTCCTTGTTTGGGTTTTTGATCTGAACAGTAAATGTTTTTTTGTTTGGTTGCTTGATTCACAGACTCAGACCCATAACATGTGTTAAGCCCCCTGTTAGAATGTTATGTAACGTGTGTTGATTTACAAAAACAAACCCATAAAGGTTTAGGTTGCTTGTTTGGGTTTTTGATCTGAACAGTAAGTGTTTTTTTTTTTGTTAACAATAATTGTTTTTTTTGTTGGGTTGCTTGATTTACAAAGACAGACCCATAACATGTGTTAAGCACCTGTTAGAATGATATATAACGCGTGTTAATCATAATATGTTGATTATGATAACAATTACTCATTTTGTTTATTAGAGGCAATGTTACTTTTTCGGTAAATTGGGATTGCATATTCAACATATTAGTTTGTTGTGATGAGCAGGAGCTTGAGAAAACAGCACTGAAAGAAAGGAAACTAGGATTCTTCTCATTTGGAACTGGTAATCCCATTGATGACTGCTGGACGTGTGCCCCGAACTGCCAAAAGAACCGCATGTGCCTTGCAGACTGTGGTATCGGTTTTGGGCGGAATGCCATTGGAGGCAACGACTTAACGGTTTTACATGGTCACGGATTCTGGAGACGAGTCATTTATAGTAACACATGTACCGGTAATGTGGATAGTATGTAACGTGTAATATGAAACGAGCCATTTATGGTAACACGTGTATCGGTAATTTTGGAATATATAATATGAAACGGGTCATTTGTTTTGCACAATTTTGGAAGTATAACATGTGTTAAGCCTCTGTTATAATCTTTTTGTAACCTGACATGTATTCATGTTTAAGCTAGTGGTTTACAAAACACCATGATGTGTATATATTGATCTAACATGTGTTACAATTTTTCTGTTTGGAACATGTAATTGCTTAACATGTGTTAAGCCTCTGCTATAATCTTGGTTTAACCCAACATGGTGTCATGTATAAGCTAGTGGTTTCCAAAACAATATTAACTTGTATAATCTTGGTTTAACCCAACATGGTGTCATGTACAAGTAATAAAAGTACAAGTTAGTATGTAACGTGCAATATGAAACGAGCCATTTATGGTAACACATGTACCGGTAATTTTGGAATATGTAATATGAAACGGGTCATTTGTTTTGCACATCTTGTAAATGTATAACATGTGTTAAGACTCTGTTATAATCTTTTTGTAACCTGACATGTATTCATGTATAAGCTAGTGGTTTACAAAACACCATGATATGTATATACTGATCTAACATGTGTTACAATTTGTTTTGCACATTTTGGAATGTATAACAATTTCATGCAAAGGACGAGTCAGCAAATTTAGCAGATAAACAGCAAAGACAGACTGTCAACGGAAGATCCATCCCTTCTTAGTCCGCCATGAGACTCACCAACAAGCAAAAAAGGATATTTGTGTTACTATTGGGCTCTATGCATCCATTTTTGTTGTAAACTCACCAACAAAAATGTTTTGTGTTGGAGTCACCCGTTTTTGACGCATGCTAACATGTTAACAAACGTTATATATCATATGTTCCGGATGTTAATGAAAACAAATGTGAAAACAAACGCTGACATAAACGTAACACATGTTAATGAAAACAAATGTGACCTTACATGTACACTAACACATGTTAGTATCTGACCAACTATTGAGGGCAGTCATTTTTCCATCGTGCGATCCATTCGGCCTTAGAGAAACAAAAATGATATTTTTTGGATTCAACAACACGTACCAGTAACACATGAACCACCTAAGATTTTATACACACGTACCAGTAACACATGAACCACCAAATATCCCCTGGTTCAGGATGTTTGCTTTTGAACTACTGTTTTATTGTAAACTCACCAACAAAAATGTTTTGTGTTGGCGCCATGGTTCGGGATGTTTGCTTTTGAACTACTGTTTTATTTAAATGTTATAAAAATATACCAATTAAATGACAACCATAGATCTAGTTAATAGAACATAATCAATGGTTGATGTTTGGCTTCATAGAATTTCACAATGGTTTCGAATGTCAATCTAGTCAAATGAAATAAAATACATGGTCTACATTTATCCACATGGTCAAAGAAGTAATCATGTTCTTTTTGTCCTTTGTACATACTTTTTAAATTAACAAAGGTTAACACACGTTATATATCATTCTATCAGGGGCTTAACACATGTTATACATGAACACATGTCAGGTTACATCATGGAGTTCTGTTACAGCATGAACCACTAACACATGTTATAAATGAACGAATAGTTCCTTCCCAAAAAATGTGACCTATTGAATATCTTTTTTTTAACACATGTCCCCGCATTAACGTCGCCTACATCCATCCAGCTTGTCGATTGAATATCTTTATTGGTCTGTTTCTGTAAATCAACACACGTTATATATCATTCTAACAGGGGATTAACACATGTTATGGGTCTGTTTCTGTACTATAACGCACAAAAACAGTTACTATTCAGATCAAAAACCCAAAACAAAGCAACCTAACCAACAAAAAACAGTTACTATTCAGATCAAAAAGCACCAAACAAGGCAACCAAACCAACAAAAAAACAGTTACTGTTCAGATCAAAATCCCCAAACCATCAAACACAATTTTTTTAACACAAAAATAACTAATCCATGAATCAAAATCAAACGAGTTTGAAACCAAAACAAGTAATCCATGAATCAAAATCAAAATTTATAAACACCAGAAGAATGAAAACCAAACTAAGATCAATAGTATTGAAATTTATTACCTATAAACGTCATTCTTTTTTTTTTTGAAACAATAATCAATGGTATTGAAAAATAATTAATCTTTTGGCAACATTCTTAATTCTGGAAAAAAATAAAACCAATTGTGAAGAACGAAAATCAAAGTAAATGACAATTAAAAAATGAAAACCAACTTATTATTGACAGGATCTTGATTCTTCGACAGTATCTTGGTTCTTCGATTTCTTTTAAGAAATTAACATGTAAAGTTGAATTTGGGGTGTAAAAAAGAAAAAAAAAACTCGAACCCATAAAAAAAAGGATGAAAAACCTTGATCATTCTTGTCCTCGTCAGTAGGGAACTCGTTGTGAATGACGTTCCCGTCAGTGGGGATCTTGAAATGGATGTTTTGAAATGGTGGATCTTGAAACCGAAATGAAGTTCATGGAAATGGATATTGGGTAGAACTTGAAACAGATATGAAGTTAATGGAAAATGGAGGTTTTGAAAGAGTGGATCTTGAAACACAGAGATGAAGTAAGTTAATGAAAAAATGGAGGTTTTGAATGGTGGATCTTGGGTTTTGAAAGTAAATTTGGATGTGATGGGGTATTAATTATTGTCAAATCAAAAAGGGGAAATATCTAAGATAGAGGTGAAAATACCATAATGCCCTCAAGGATAAAAAGAATATGATATTTACTATGGACACATGGCAAAATCTAGACCATATATATTTAAATAAAATCAAAAGATTCTGTTTTTTTAAATAACTTCAAATTTTGAGTGGAAGAGGACGGTGGCGGTCGGTGGTTGTGGGGTGTGAGCAGTGGCAGACCCATAAATTATTTGCTGCGGATGAGGTGTTCAACCATATTTTTCAATGAGTGCGGTCGAGTTTTTTGCCTGAAATATAAACTAATTTTTTTTTCAAAGGGTGCGACCGCCCACTCTGGCCAGAAGATAGTTCCGCCCCTGGGTGTGAGTGTGTCGCCGGAGACGAAGAAACCGATTGGTATTCAACTGTTCTGGTGAATTTGATGTCTTTGTTTTGACTTTTATTTTATTAATTTATCAGTATCTTATTTGACAAAATAACAGGTCAACGAGCGGGTCCCACGCGTCATATGCGCGTGCACCTTTGGGTCAATTTCCATCTTCGTAGAGTCTTGAAATGTGACAGTTTCCAATTTTTTAGTTATAGTTTCTTTTAATAAATATCTATATACTATCCAAGTTGGACTTCTTAACACGTCTCTACACCCTATTTTTTTTATTTCTGGCTTTGACTAGGATGTGTTGAAAACTTGAAATGGAGTTTTTTTTTTTTTTTTACTTTGACTTGAATGTGTTGAAATGGAATATAACATAAATAAACTAATCAGTTAAGTAATAAAGTTACATTATATGTTAAGAATATAGGGTGTGGTTATTACCTTTTACCATGGCCGACTTTGAGAATTCGTTTACCATGTTTGAGTTCGAAAAAACGTGTTCTTAGCCTTTAATGAAATTGGGTATTGGGCTCACTAAAGCTCTAAACCTAATGTAATTGGGCTAATAACTAATCTAAACCATAAGAATAGTTTTGCAAGTGAGCCTATGTTGGTGGTTGTATGTGTATACACAATTAAAAAAGTTTTTTTACATATACATATCGGGGTTTTTAAAAAAAATAGTGTGTCCTTCGAAATATCGGGCCCTGGCCGGTGGTCGATCCTTCCAGCCCACCCCCACACTTCTAATCTATCATCCAAAACCACTACTCTAATGGTGTGGTCACGACCCAAATCACCATTCTCTTATTTTAAGTTATTTTTGTGAAAAGGAAGAGGAAATATTGAAAAAGAAAAGGATGCCCATATTATCATGGTTTAATTCATGCCAACCATGCTGGATGAGACAATGGGGTGATGTAGCAATCGATTAATGGTCCTATGTGGCACTAATGACTCACCCTATGCCCCCCCCCCCCCCCCCCTACCCTTTAACCTAACAAATGAAAAGATAAAAACAAAAATGGTAACTCTTTCAATGTTTTATTCTTAGCGTGTTATACCAATCAATATTGTATCTTTTACGATTTTACCTAGAAAAGAGTTATCAGACTTACCTAGGGCCATTGGCGCAGCTTTCAAGGGGCTGGGAGAAGTGCCCGACCCCCCGAATTTTTCGCTCAGGTGTTATGTGTGTACGTTTCGTATAGATTTTTTTAGGTATATACGTTTTCGACCCCCCCCCCCCCAAATATTAGGTCCGGTGACTTCCGAACCCACGGTGGAAATTTTCAAGCTTCGCCACTGCCTAGAGTGATACATTAGCTGGCATACAGTATCGTATAATCTATAATTTGAGTAGGTGGCATATAGTATCATATAATCTATAATTTGAGCTACTACAGGTGGGATGACTCTGTTTAGGGGTGTTTAGAAAAAAATCGTAACCAAATAAAAACTGTAAATCGAATTGTAACCATAACCGAATAAACCGAATAAACTGATCCGAACAACGAATTCGGTTTTTGGTTTGGTTTCTAACCAAAACCGAATTGTGAATATGGTTTTTGGTTCGGTTTTTGGATCCACAATTTTTTATTTGGTTAAATCGGTTTATCTGGATAACCGAATAAACCGTTAATTTAATTAATTATTAAATAAAAATAATAATGTTTAATAAACTATATACAATTTATTAGCCCAAAATACTAAGTCTAATATCTAAGTATATGTATCCCCATGGTTTGAAGATTATTTACATTTTGTGCCATTAGACTTGTTGACTATTTATAGTTTCTATAATCAATGTTTTGAAGTTTTAACTTGTGTGGTTGTGTGTATGACAATTTTATAGATATGTTTTTTTTATTATTTTGCTAGGTCTTTTATTTATATATTGTTAGGTTTAAATTAGTTGTTGATTTGATGTTCGAAAGTTAGAAAACAAACATAAATATAAATTAGGAAAAAAGTACTTAGGTATAATTTGGTTAAATTTAGTTGAATTTAGTTTATTTGGTTTCTAACCGAAACCAAACCGAATTGAATTTGGTTTGGATTGGTTCTTTTTTTGTTTGGTTTGCATATTCCTAATTTGGTTTGATTTGGTTTTTGGTTTGGGGTATAAAATTTTGAAAACCGAATAAACCAAATAAACCATAAACCAAACCGATGAACACCCCTAACAGTGTTCACATATGGGATTAAAGCTAAAAGGGTTGTTCTAATATAATCCAAAGTAGGATGAAACCACATGGTGGTAAGACTGATGTAGATTGGAATTGTGTTTATGACTGTCTTCATATTGACATTAAGGGGTTGTTTGACAATTTTTGAATGGTTAAGTGCTGCATCAGTCGATGTCTAAACCGTTAAGAGCCATAATAATTCTTAACCGTTCAGAAGAAAATTTCTAACTAATTCAAATTAGAAGTATTAACCATTTAGACTCAGTATAATGTTTAATCATTCAGATATCTACTCGCGAAACAAACAGTCTGAACCATTAAGTGTTGAATTAGTAAGATGTCTGACTATTAAGAGCCCCATTAAAAGCTAAATAAACAGCCCTAAGGTAAGGAATAAAAGTTGTTCTAGCATGAGTAAATATACATACAATTCCAGTCAGTATCAAGCTCTCATTTGTGGTTTTCAATGGTGCATTCACTGCATTGCATGGCTGAGTTGAAAGCCTCTAATGCCTCGACGATTCTCACGTGGATTATTGAGTCCCAACATTTGGTTCTTCTGGTACTATTTCCTGATCTTCATATGGAAGGAGTTGAGTGTATAATCCTTATAGATATAAATATTGGCCATATGCCTATATCATTGCTACAATAGCTTTTTATATATAATTAAAGCTACTATTCATCATCCAGCAAATTATTGTGAGTGTATAAAACGAAGAATATAATAAAATATTAAATAAGTGTTTGTTAATAAGATAAAGATAAAAATGGTGGATGAGATGCGGAAGGTTTTTTAAAATGAGAGACAATTTTTTTAAAAGTATGATTTTTAGTTAAATTATAGAGTACAAAATGATGGAGCTGCTGTACCCTAACGGCGAATTCCGACGAAACTCTATGTCTTCCGGCTGACCCTAACTGCGTGTTTCCGTCCCGGTATAACAGCCTGTGATTGTGAGGTGGCTTTCCTGGCCATACACATAACGAGATTTGTTAGCTGGGATTGGATTGGTAGTTCTAGGGTTTCGGTTGTGTTTTTATTGTTGTTTTTTCTTGCCCGCCGTCGCTGCAAGTCGGCTCGACGTTGGAGACTTGCTCCGATTAGCGTGTCAGGTTTAACCCTCATTGTGAGTGCGGTATAACCGGTCATTCTAATTAGGGTCTGGATCCGGCCATTCGCTGATTGGGTGTTCCGGTGGGATGACGATAAGTCAGGTGACTAAGTTCTTTGTTTCGAACATTCCGGACGGGTGTAGGCCATGGGACTTGGCTAACGTTCTCAAGGATTATGGAGATTTATCGGGGTCGTACATTGCTAGAAAAAGGAACAAAGACGGACTCAAGTTCGGTTTTGTGAGTTTTAAGGGAATCAAGGATTGGAAGGAAATGGAAAGGAAGATGAAGGGTGTCAAACTGGGCTCGAATTCTCTTAAGGTCAACCTGGCTAGGTTCGCTAAAGAAAATGACTCCATAGGGCCTGTGAGAGTGGAGAAAGTTGCGGTTCGTCAGGATCAAAGGTTGGAAGACCAGGAAGTTAGGAACGAGAATGTGGGCATCCAGAATAATTTAAGAGGTTATACTCGGCCAGGGTGTTCGTATAGTATGGCTGTTAAGGCCAATCAGAGGGCTGGATCAGACTTGAAGAACATAACTGTAGAGCCGAATGTTTCGGCTATGAGTAGTCGATATGGAAGGGCTGTCTTGGTTAGGGTGAGAAATTTCTTGACCCTGATCTCCTTGAACAAGATTTTAGCGGAAGCTGACTACAAGGAAGTGGTTCTCCAGTATGTGGGTGGTTTCAATATGCTAGTTACGTTTGATAACGAGTCATTGGCTTCGAGTTTTCTAAGCCGAGAAGAGGATTGGAAAGTTTGGTTTTCACATGCGGATTTGTGGGTTGGGCAAGCTTGTGCTTTCAAAAGGGTGGCTTGGTTACGAATTCTCGGGGTCCCGATCCATCTCTGGTGTGACAGAGTGTATAATGATATCTGTGGTAGGTACGGTGCAGTGGTAAAACTCCCCCAGGTTTCGGAGGAGGATGGCGATTTATCGATGATGTGTGTGGGGGTATTGGTGGGAGAAGGGGAGAGGATCCTGGATGAGGTTTTCTTGAAGTGGCAAGATAAGCGTTATAAGGTATGGGTTTCGGAGGATTTAGGGGACTGGGTCCCTGACTGCTTGGAGGAAGACGAGGTCTCGGTATTTTCTGATGAAGATATGTCTTCGCAGGGGTCGGAGAAAGTATCGTCGGAGTTGCAGGTAGACCCAACCGGAAGTCAGACGGTTGGTGAGGTTGATGAACAGTCTAATTCGGGTGGGGTTGCTACGAGGCATGGGGAAGCTAAGTCGGCGCACGTGCCTAATCATTCTGTAGTGGAGAGTTTGAAGAAGTTTTCCATGCAAGAAGGTGATAAGCCAAGGATGGGTGTGCTTCCCAAGGTAGTTGACAAGCAGACAATACCTGGGAACTCTAATGATGTGGAACCATTCGGTGGTCTATTGGGGGGTGGGGTCCAGGAGAGGGGTTTTAATATTGGGTCAAAGAATGTTAGGAACATTGGGCCGAGGAGGCCCATTATATCTTCTCAGGTCCGAATTATTAAAGAGGGTGGGCTATCCCCTCAAGGATCCAGACCGAAGAAAAGATTAAGAGGGAAAACAGAGGTTAGTTTTGACTTTCCTCTACCTAACCAAATCGGTGTATCGGCTCAGATGAACGATCAACCGGAAAAGGAGTTTTCTCAGCAAGCGGATGGTAATCTGGACTTGAATGTCAGGGTGTCCCCTTCAGATTCGGAGGAGACCGTGGTGGCCGATACCCTGGTTGATGTTCCGGACTCTTGTAATGTTGAAAGGACTATCCAGGAAACCATCTGGGGCGGAGAAATTGAAGCTACTATTGGTGTCGGTGCGCAGGTGGGAGTGGATCTCAGGAACTGCTCCAATCTTCTTAATAACATTTTGGGAAATCAAGGTAATAATGTGGTGGAACCATGAATTTTTTCTCGTTTAATGTCCGAGGTCTGGGGGGGTCAGAGAAGCCGGGGTGGGTCAGGAAGGTTATTGCTACCCATGGTGTTAATTTCGTGATGCTTCAGGAAACTAAAAGGGTTTCGGTTTCGGTTGCCGATGTGTTGGGTTATTGGGGTAAAAGAAATTTCGGGCTGGATAGTGTTAATGCAGTGGGTCAGTCAGGAGGCTTAGTGTGTTTGTGGGATACTTCTGCATTTTCTCAGACGGGGGGAACAAAGAACAGGAATTTTTTACATATTAAAGGTAAGTTAACTGGTAGTGGAGAAATCATCAACGTTCTGAATGTGTATGCTCCTCAGGGTATCTCAGCTAAAAAGTCTTTGTGGGATCATCTTACCCAGGTTATAGCCGAGAATGACGGTCTGTGGGTGTTAGCGGGTGATTTTAATGCGGTTCGGAGTCGTGAAGAGAAAAAGAATTGTGTATTTAAGAACACGTGTGCGAATAATTTCAATTCATTTATTTATGATGCTGGGCTTATTGAATATAATATGTCGGGAAGGAAGTTTACATGTTCTTCTGATAATGGTAGAAAATTGAGCAAGCTTGATCGGTTTCTGGTGAATGCAAATTATTTTAACGCTTGGCCTGTTGCAAAAGTTTTAGTGTTGCCGTGCTTCCTTTCGGATCATTGTCCTATAGTTTTGTCTTCTATTTCTAAAAATTATGGAGCTAAGCCTTTCCGGGTCTTCGATTCGTGGTTGGGGAAGCCGGGCTTTGCTGAGGTTGTAGAGGAATGTTTAAGTGGTAGCCCAGATGAGGGCAGCCCCCCCGACAAGATTTTACTGAATAAATTTTTTCATCTCAGATCGAAGTTAAAAGTTTGGAGGGACGAGATGTTGAAAAGAAGTTCGGACGAAGTGGCATCTGCTATGTTAGAAATGGAAAATATTGAGTTAATTCAGGAAGATAGGGCCCTCACGGAAGAGGAGGAATGGATTCTTGCTGAGAGTAAAAAGGTCCTTCTTAACGAGGAGGAGCGGAAAAATAGGGATCTAAAGCAACGGGCTAGAATCAGATGGGCCAAGGAGGGGGACGAGAACTCTAATTTTTTTCATTCGATGATCAACTGTAGAAAAGCATCAAATGTAATTCACGGGCTCAAGATAGATGGGGAGTGGGTGGAGAAACCGGCTTTGGTTAAGAAGGAGGTTTTCAGCTTTTTCAGAAATAAGTTTGTTGAAGTATGCAAGGATCGGCCGCGTCTCTTGTGTTCTAATATCGGGCGTATTTCTGACGCTGATGCTTCTGGTTTGGAGGTTCGGTTCTCTCGTCAGGAGATAAAAGGTGCGGTGTTCGAATGCGGTGATGATAGAGCCCCTGGTCCGGACGGTATAAATTTCCGTTTCATTAAGCGTTTTTGGTATTTATTAGAGGATGATTTTTATAATATTATGGGTGCTTTCTATGATTCTGGAGTTATTACTATGGGTTGTGGGTCTTCGTTTATTGCTCTGGTTCCCAAAGTCTCAGACCCGACGGAGTTGAAGGAGTACCGGCCTATTAGTTTAATTGGGGTGGTAAATAAAGTTATATCGAAGATTCTTGCAAATAGGCTGAAAAAGGTTTTGAATTCAATTATCTCCAACTCTCAATCTGCTTTTATAGCTGGAAGGTATATTTTAGATGGGCCTTTGATCGTGAACGAGATTCTCAACTGGTCGAAAAAATCGAAAAGCAAGATGTTTTTACTCAAGATTGATTTCGAGAAAGCCTACGACAACATCAATTGGAATTTTTTGTTAGATATTCTTGCTCAAATGGGTTTCCGTAGAAGATGGTGTGCATGGATAAAGGGAGTTATTTCGTCGGCTCGTGCTTCGGTGTTGGTTAACGGTTCTCCGACTTTTGAGTTTAAGTGCAATAAAGGTATGAGGCAAGGAGATCCAATATCTCCATTTTTGTTTGTTATAGTCATGGAAGCTTTATCATGTATGATTCGAAAGGCTAGTGAATTGGGTATTGTGAAAGGGGTTAATCTTCCTAACGATGGTCCATCTGTTTCGCATCTTTTTTACGCCAATGACGCTATTATAATAGGAGAGTGGGATAAGGAGAATCTTTTGAATGTGGTTAGAATTCTTAGATGTTTTCATATTTGTTCGGGTCTCCAAATCAACCTGGGTAAATCTAGCATCTTTGGTATGGGTTTGGACATGGCTTCAGTCGAAGAGATGGCGGGTGTTGTGGGATGTAGAGCAGATTCGTTTCCTTGTACTTACCTTGGCCTAACGGTGGGAGCTAATATGAACCGTGTAAGTAATTGGAGTCCGGTTTATGAGGTCTTTGAGAAGCGTTTGTCGCTGTGGAAAGCTTCTACTCTTTCCATAGGGGGTCGTGTTACCCTGATCAGGTCCGTCCTTGAAAGCCTCCCTTCTTATTTCTTTTCTCTTTATCGGGCTCCGATGAAAGTTATTGAAGATTTGGAAAGCATCATTAGAAGGTTTCTTTGGGGCGGTTCTTCGGTTGAGAAAAAAGTTCATTGGGTGGCTTGGGAAAGGGTCGCTTCCCCAAAAAAAGTGGGGGGATTGGGCCTTCACAATCTAAAAGATGTGAATTCGGCTTTGCTCGCTAAGTGGGGGTGGAGATTTAAAACTGAAAAGAGTAACCTGTGGGTCAACGTTGTCAAAGCTTTCCATCTTGGTGGATCGAACTGGGAATTTTCCCTGTTAAAAAAGCGTATGGTGGAGTCTGGAGTAATATTGTGTCTTCTTTGAGAAAACCGATGGTGGATAATATTTTGATTCGGGATCTTTTTAGAGGAGAGGTTGGTAGAGGGGATGACATAATGTTCTGGTTAGACCCGTGGCTGTTGGAGGTTCCTTTGAAAGTTAGATTTCCCGCTTTATTTAGTTTGGAGGTGGTTAAAAATTGTTCAGTTAGAGACCGGTTGCTTGGGGAGGGGCTGTGGTTATGGAAGCACGACTTGGATTCGGATACGGAAATTTCAGAATGGCAGGAGTTGGCTTCGGCTGTTGGGTCGATTTCTTTATCCGATGCTCCCGATAAGTGGGTTTGGGCCGCTAACGGGCCTGCCGATTTCACAGTGGCGTCGGTGAAGAAATTTTGGCTTTATAAAAAAGATTTTAGTAATCGATACGTAATGGAATGGTGCAAGTGGGTTCCTGCTAAGTGCAACATATTTTCCTGGCGAGCGGAGATGGATAGAGTTCCTTCGGTAGATGCTTTATCCAGGAGGGGTATTGTTGTGTCAAATCCGATGTGTGGCTTCTGTAATGTATGTATCGACTCGGTCATGCATTTGTTTACCGCGTGTCCGTTTGCATTGAGTCTCTGGGACAAGATCACCTCGTGGTGCAGGGTGAGGAATTTTTATGTTTTTTCCTTTCGTGATCTCCTGGAGGTTCACTCGTTTGGTCAAAGATCTGAGTCGGACAGGCTGGCTCTCCAAGGGTTTGTGATAACTGCTTGCTGGCTCCTTTGGAAGGCTAGAAATGACATTCGTTTCAACGATAAAAAGCGCAATGTTGAGGAGGTCTTTAGTGAAGTTAGGGCGGTTAGTTTTTTATGGTTTAAACATAGGGCTAAAAAAGGTGTTTTCCTTTGGGAGGATTAGTGTAAATTTGTATATATGTAGTGTTGGAAATATTAAAGAGGAACATACAAGTTGGTATGTTTCCTCCATCCCACATCGATGGAGTGAGTGAAGTATGAGTGGTTTATAAGGGATTACCCCTTATGGGCCTCCATAGTGTTAAATGGGTTGAGAAATGGGTGAAGCCCACACGCGCGCCGAGCCGAGCCGAGCCGCGAGCTCGCGAATGGTCGCGTTTGAGGCGCGAATGGGCGCGTTTGAGGCGCACTTTGCACTTCGCACGTGAGCTGAGGAGCTTTTATTTTTAGCTAAGGTTCGGTTTCAGGTGGGTCAGATCTGTAAACCGAATGAGATGAGATAAGAAGGAGATAGAGATGGATTCGAAACCAGTGGGGGTTATCTCATTATCTCTATGAAACCGAATTCGTATAGGATATAGATACTGTAACCGAATTCGGATGTGATATGGATGGTTATCCCACTCCCTATTTTTCTCATTCTCTGGTATAACCAAAACTATAAATAAAGGTTTCCTGCTACCCATTCTACACTTGCAATTTTCGCAGCTCTCTCTCTCTCTATTGTGTGCTTCTGTTTTCGTTCCAGCTTCTGCGTTTTCTGGTTTCCATTGCTGTTGGAATACCAGATCAGTTCTGCATTAAATCCTGGGAGTTTACGCTGCAGCTCACAGCAATAGGAGCGCGTAAAATCCTTTAAGGACAGGAATCATCCGTGCAGTTCAAGTTTTTCGTTTAAGGATCTTCGATCTCAATCGCCAGGTTGGTTTTAATTTTGCATGTTCTTTAAATTCGTCCGACAACGGGACAGTCTCCTTCTACCTTTCTTTAATCAATTTGCTCAAGTTGGAACAAACTGGTTTGGCTGACAACTCGGTAATTAATAAATTTATTGTTGATTAATTTAATTTTCAACAATCTTAAAGGATTTTATTCTCGTGTTTAATCAACAGAAAAATGGACGCTGAACTACCAACAGCCAATCTGAGATTCATGAATCAAGAGTTTGTCAAGTTGGACAGATTCGATGGTCAGAACTATACCCGCTGGGTGGACAAGGTTAAGTTCATGCTAGTTGTGCTGAAACTTTACTATATCCTTGATCCTGATTTGCCTGCAATCCCTGATGACCCTCCTCGTGAGGCAGGAGAGCTACCAGATGCTGATTTGGCAAAGCAAAGACTTGTCCGTAAGGAAGTTGAAGATCTTTGCCTGGGCCACATAAAAAATTCTCTTTCGGATCGTCTCTATGACTTGTACGCGCCGGTAAAAAGTGCTAGAGAATTGTGGAAAGCTTTGGAAGATAAGTATAAGGCTCATGAAGAAGGTACTAACAAATACCTTATTGCCAAGTACTTAGACTTCCAAATGGTCGATGACAAGTCAATCCTGGAGCAAGTGCATGAACTCCAAGTTCTTGTTAACAAATTGACTGCACTTTCTATTCCGCTGCCAGAAATATTTCAAGTAGGGGTCATTATTGCAAAATTGCCTCCTAATTGGAAAGATTTCTCAAAGAGAATGATGCACAAGTCTGAGGACTACTCTTTGGATGAACTGTTGAAGCACCTTCGAATTGAGGAGGAAACGCGCAACAGGGACAAAAGGGGTAAAGTTGGATCGAGTGTGAATCATGTTGCTGGAGGATCTGGTCAAAAGGGAAAAGGGGCATCATCAAAGAATAAGAAGTTTACAGCACCAAAGGAAAAAAGAATTCAAGAAGACACAACACACTAACAACCATCAACCAAAGAGGTCTGGTAAATGCCATGTTTGTGGAGAAATAGGGCATTATGCACGAGAGTGCTCTCAGAGGAAATCAGGATCTACGGTTGGTTCTACAAGTGCTGTTGATGTTGAGAAAGTCACCAATCTAGTGGCTAGTGTGGGTCTTGGTGAAGTTAATATGCTTTCTCAATATACACGCATTGTAGCATGTAGAGGATGGTTCTTGGATTCTGGAGCTACTGTTCATGTTTGTGGGAATCGTGGCTCGTTTATTACATATGCTCCTGTTCCTCAAGGAACAGTGGTGGTGTGTGCTGATGGACATCGTGTAGAAGTACATGGTAAAGGCACGGTGCGACTAAACTTTAGAGATGGTCAAGTGGTTACCCTTCAGGACATGTTGCATGTTCCTGGTATCACCAAGGGTCTGGTTTCTGCTGATAAATTTGATCGGAATGGTTACAGGCTGGTTATCAAGAATCTTCGCGTGAAGTTTTCTCTAAATGACATCTATGTGGGTCAAGCAAAGAACACGGGTGGAATGTATCGTCTTGACTTGGCTGAAGATGGGATTGATGAAGAAGATTCGGATGAAGGGGGCGTTTCAGTGATTGATGGGTTTGGGAATGAAAGTGATAGTGATAGTGGTGGTAGTGTTAGTTCTAGTATTGGTGAATGTAATGCAATTGGTTTTGATTTGAATGAAATTATGTCTTCTGATTATATCGCTTGTTCAATTTCTTTATGGCATAAACGTTTAGCTCATACAAATATTAAAAACATTGAAAAAATGCAAACTAAAGGTTTATTAAAATTAAAAGATAAAGACTTTGAAAAATGCGAAACTTGTGTTAAATCAAAATTCACAAAGAAACCTTTTCCAAGTGTCCATAAACGCAATACATCACTACTAGAACTAATTCATTCAGATATTTGTGAACTGAATGGAGTTCTTACTCGTGGGGGTAAGAGATACTTTATCACTTTCTGTGATGACTCGAGCCGATACTTATATGTTTATTTGTTGCATTCAAAAGACGAAGCTTTTGAGGCATTTAAAATATATAAGGCTGAGGTCGAAAAACAAAAGGAGAAACGCATTAAAATTATTCGCTCAGACAGAGGCGGAGAATACTTTAACCGAAAGTTTGATGCATTCTGCGAAGAAGAAGGCATCATACATGAGAGAACTGCACCTTATACTCCCCAACAAAATGGTTTGGCTGAGAGAAAGAACAGAACCTTGGTAGAGATGGCTAACTGTATGTTAAACCAATCGGGTCTACCTCGTAATATGTGGGGGAAGCTGTGTTAACAGCATGTTATGTTCACAATAGGATCACTAGTCGTGTGATACCTACGAGTCCATATGAGTTGTGGAAAGGAAGAAAACCAAACCTAGAGCATTTGAGGGTTTGGGGGTGTCTTGCCTACTATCGCGTACCTGATCCAAAGACACTCAAACTGGGAGAATGAGCTTTCAAGAGTGTATTCATTGGATATGCTTCGCATAGTAAATCTTACCGATTGTTGGATGACGAATCAGGTATAGTTGTAGAATCCAGAGATGTGGAATTCTTTGAGAACAAGTTTTCTAGAGATGATGAAAACTCAAATGGCACCACAACTTCTAGTACTTCTGAGAAAAGGGTTCAACCCTCACCAATAGTTGAAGAACCAAGGAAAAGTACTAGAGTTAGAAAAGAGAAAAGTTATGGAGATGATTTCTTTTCTTACCTGATTGAAGGAACTCAAAAGAAAGTGACGAGAGAGGTCATTTTCGCTGTAAATTTGGATGATGATCCTAAAACTTTCAGCGAAGCAATGTCATCTAGAGATGCCCCTTTGTGGAAGGAGGCAGTCAATGATGAAATGGATTCCATTATGGGAAATGGAACTTGGGAGTTAGCTGATCTACCCAAGGGAAAGAAACCTATTGGATCCAAATGGATTTTCAAAAGGAAGTATCATCCAGATGGATCCATCTCTGCCTATAAAGCGAGATTAGTTGCTAAAGGGTATAGGCAGAGAGAAGGGATCGACTATTTTGATACCTATGCACCTGTGGCTAGAATAAGTTCTATTAGAACTCTAATAGCGGTGTCTGCTTTGAAAGGGCTGTACATTCATCAAATGGATGTAAAGACAGCATTTCTAAATGGGTATCTAAATGAGGAGATTTATTTGGAGCAACCAGAAGGGTTTGTGATGCCTGGACAAGAGAACAAAATGTGTAGACTTATTAAATCTCTGTATGGTTTGAAGCAAGCTCCTAAACAGTGGCATGAGAGATTTGACACCACTGTGACTGCTTTCGGGTTTCGACACAACAGTGCTGATAGATGTATTTATACTAAATGCGAACCCGGTTATACAGTCGTGATTTGTCTTTATGTTGATGATATGTTGATCATTAGCACTCACCTTGAAGGTATTTCTGAAACTAAGAAATATTTGTCCTCGAACTTTAAGATGAAAGATCTAGGAGAAGTTGATACCATTCTTGGGATCAAGGTGAAGAGAACTGGAAGTCAGATATCTCTTAGTCAATCTCATTACATAGAGAAAATTCTGACTAAGTTTCAACACTTAAATATTAAAGAGTTTAATACTCCGTTTGATCCAAGTGTGAAACTTAATGTGAACTCTGGAAGAGCTGTGGCTCAACTGGAGTATGCGAGTGCTATTGGAAGTATGATGTATGCAACGCATTGCACTCGTCCTGATATTGCTTTTGCTGTAAGCAAACTGAGTCAGTATACTGTTAATCCAGGGACAGAACACTGGAAGGCAGTGGGCAGAGTACTTGGATACCTGAAAAGGACCAGTAACTTAGAACTGACATACACGTCTTCTTCCAGAATACTTGAAGGTTATTCTGATGCAAGCTGGATTGATCGCACCAATGATTCAAAATCTACAAGTGGGTGGATTTACACTCTAGCAGGAGGAGCAATTTCTTGGGCGAGCAAGAAACAGACGTGTATTGCCCACTCAACTATGGAAGCTGAGCTCATAGCGCTAGCTGCGGCTGGTAAGGAAGCAGAGTGGATTAGAGATCTACTTACTGACATCCATCTGTGGGATGTTCCAATGACGTCTATTCCCATGTATTGTGATAGTGAGGCCACACTATCTAAAATATACAATGCAGTGTATAATGGGAGGTCGAGGCACATAGGTCTTCGGCACAGTTATGTGAGACAACTGCTTGAAAGTGGTACCATCAAGGTTGTCTATGTCAAGACAAGTAAGAACTTGGCAGATCCGTTTACTAAACCTCTGACGAGAGATTTGGTTGTGAATACCGCGAGAGACATGGGTCTAAAACCACAATAGAATCGTTAGTGATGGAAACCCAACTTGAACTTAGTGCTCCTATTTCTCAAGTTTAATGGGTAACAACGAAGTCACTTAACGATAGAAGGTACTATCAAATTTGATAGATCCATGTGAGGTATGATAGTACGTCGTTGCCGAGAACAAGGGTGAGCTTATGCTCTTAACAAAGTTTTGGAGGCATCCAAGCAACGTGGATGATGTAAAACTTTGCCTATATGATCTAGGGGTGGTGCCGCCTCGAGTGAAGATTAGTGGTTTATCTTCTAAAGGGTCATGAAAAGGATTTATAGCGCACGGCCATATTCGCGCTCAGTGAGAACGCAAAGTCAGCTGGTGATGTGTGGGGGTAAACCGAAGGGGGCTATCAAGTTAATGGTTTAATTCCATAGGACACCATCTAATCTGTCTCTTCTTGTTTATCAACATAAACTGGGTTTAATCTTCGTGACACCTAGTGACATCATTAGTCTAAGTGAAAGGAAACATTCCAACTTGGTGGGGGATTGTTGGAAATATTAAAGAGGAACATACAAGTTGGTATGTTTCCTCCATCCCACATCGGTGGAGTGAGTGAAGTATGAGGGGTTTATAAGGGATTACCCCTTATGGGCCTCCATAGTGTTAAATGGGTTGAGAAGTGGGTGAAGCCCACACGCGCGCCGAGCCGAGCCGAGCCGCGAGCTCGCGAATGGTCGCGTTTGAGGCGCGAATGGGCGCGTTTGAGGCGCACTTTGCACTTCGCACGTGAGCTGAGGAGCTTTTATTTTTAGCTAAGGTTCGGTTTCAGGTGGGTCAGATCTGTAAACCGAATGAGATGAGATAAGAAGGAGATAGAGATGGATTCGAAACCAGTGGGGGTTATCTCATTATCTCTATGAAACCGAATTCGTATAGGATATAGATACTGTAACCGAATTCGAATGTGATATGGATGGTTATCCCACTCCCTATTTTTCTCATTCTCTGGTATAACCAAAACTATAAATAAAGGTTTCCTGCTACCCATTCTACACTTGCAATTTTCGCAGCTCTCTCTCTCTCTATTGTGTGCTTCTGTTTTCGTTCCAGCTTCTGCGTTTTCTGGTTTCCATTGCTGTTGGAATACCAGATCAGTTCTGCATTAAATCCTGGGAGTTTACGCTGCAGCTCACAGCAATAGGAGCGCGTAAAATCCTTTAAGGACAGGAATCATCCGTGCAGTTCAAGTTTTTCGTTTAAGGATCTTCGATCTCAATCGCCAAGTTGGTTTTAATTTTGCATGTTCTTTAAATTCGTCCGACAACGGGATAGTCTCCTTCTACCTTTCTTTAATCAGTTTGCTCAAGTTGGAACTAACTGGTTTGGCTGACAACTCGGTAATTAATAAATTTATTGTTGATTAATTTAATTTTCAACATGTAGTTGGTGTGTTTGTGTTCCGTCCCGGTTTTCGGGTTCGGTGGTTTAATGAAGTTTACTTTTCAAAAAAAAAAAAAACAAATAAAATAAATAGGGTATACCCCAAAAATGAAGTAGAATTAATTTAGAATCTTTAACAAGTGTTTGAGTACTTGAGGCATTGTTTGTGCCCCATCTAATCAATCATAAAGCGCTTTCAATGCTGAGAGCGTTGAGTACTCCGGTTAGGCTGTACATGAGATCTTCACCTCATATTGTTCCTCATTCAATTCTTACAAATTCCCAACATCGTGGTTCGTAGCCACGTGCTTGATTCGATCTCAATGATATATTTAAGAAAGACAATTATTAGAGATAATCACAGGAGCAAGCCCTACAATTCTATTTTCAACATGAAAGTTACACATTTAAGGGTATAAGATAATTGTATAGGCAAAATTACAGTTTTAAAACCATATATGTTAAGTGATATTCACCTTTGTAGTATTTTCAGGCTTCTATAAAATATCAACTTTTATCTTGATTTTGATTATTCATTTGATCTGATTGTGTACATTAATAGCCTACCGTAAATCAAGCAATTGCTTTCCGAAGATATCGTTTGTAATTATTGTATTTTTTTTTGAACAGCAAAACAAACTTTTATAAAATATGCTAGCAAGTAGCTAGTCACAAACAACCCGGGGAACAGTCCGAAGTTTGTAATTATTGTATTAATCATATTTATTTCCTTTCCTAGAATAGGTCTCACTGTATCTCTATTTATTGTATCATTCTTTGTCAATAATATTCAAGAGATTGAGTCCTCATATACACTCTATGTCAATCTTTGTAAGAGCATGGGCGTAGGATAATAGGGGCGGCCGACCCCCCGAACTTTTCGTTCAGTAGTGGGGAGTACGTAGTTTTCATATAGAAATTTTTGGGTATATACGTTTTTTACTACTTGGTTTTATAGAAATATTTTGTTATATACGTTTTCGACCCCTCGGTAGGAAATCTCAAGCTTCGCCACTGTGTAAAAGGATGTAACAAGAGTCTCATATATGTATGTGGTGTATACTTTCATGTAAAACACCCCAAAAACATAAGAGGATGTAACAAGAGTCTCATATTGAATTAGATAGTTAATGCTTTTCTAAGTTGTATTATGAGGGTGTGATGAGGGATTTTTTTTTGGTGGGAGAACACACTTAAACGGGTTTATGTAAATGAAAGGAAGAGATAAATGTTTTTTGGATGATTCTAAGTTTGTGAGACCAGTGGGTTTTTAGGGTTCGAACATCTACTTATGTGGACTCATTTTAGAGTCCCTTGTTTTAGGCTGTAAATGAACTGGGCCAAACTCAACAGAGCTTTGTTCATGTTCGTGCGTTTAGTATTAAACTTGTTCACGAATACATATTGAACAAAATTATTGTCCATGTTCGTTCATTAAAGAATTGAACTTGTTCACAAACACAAATGAATATATATCATTAAAAAAACGTTTTTAATTTCATACATCAAACATAATAACCTTGTTAAGCATTTGATATAATAGTCATAAACATAATTATACCAAAATAAAGGCACAAGTTAGACATAAAAGCATAAGTATAATCATCCCAAAATAATATTTCAAACATCTAAGTTTCTAATGATTGAACATAAATTAAACAAAACAAACGATCATAAACAAACATATTACCAAACATTAACGAACACAATCGTATGATCGAAACTTTTGTTCGTGTTCGTTCATTTTAATTAATTAAACAAAATTCCTTGTTGATGTACGTTCATATATTAAACGAACAAATGTAAACGAACTTTCCGCCAAATGATTTACAAACGCTTTGTTGAATGTTCGGTTCGTCTACCACCCTATCCGTGTATGAGAAGCTCTAAACATAGTATACAATATGTAAAATATTATTTGTTTTAGAGTAAACTGCAATTTTACCCCCTGTGGTTTGGGGTGATTGGCACCCTTACCTCCCTCCCTAACGAAATAATTGCAATTTTACCCCCCAACGTTTGCTGTTATGTCGCAACCTTACCTCCTGGCCTCAGTCAACGGTAGTTTGACCCTTATAGGTAAGGGTATTTTGGTAATCTTACCCTATATTTATTATTATTATTTTTATTATTATTATTATTATTATTATTTATAAAATCAAATTATCATCATCATCTTCAAATAACAGATCTGATCCTCCATCATCATCATCTTCTAGTAACAGTGTCACACCCCGATATTTCCACGTTTCACCGGTGGGCCCGGTAGGGGAGTATCGTGACGTAGTTGATATCATCATAGTCAAACAACACAATATATAAATGCACAGCGGAAGCAAAAGATAAATATATTACAATCCGAATATAAAGTAATATCAAAGTATTACAACAGAAAGTGAAGGATCCACAGGCGGATCTTAAGACATAAACATTGTTCAACAGACTTTAAACGCCTAGAACTTGCAAGGTTCCTTATTAACGCCTTGAGCTTCCAGCCAATTTCGTTCAGTACCTGTCACTTAACCTTTTTGGAAAATACGTCAGTTTACATTGGTAAATACAATTAACCAACTCATTTTGAAAAGAGTTTAAGAAAATTGATTTAGATGCACCAGGCATAAAGATATCTTTAATAACTTGGGACAATTATATTTATAATCTTGTATACAGATTTACATGTTCGTTATACGTTCAGGGACCGATGTAGAAACCGAGTCAAGATTAACAGACACGCCACAAGTATAAGCCCACAAGAGAGTGAGATACCGTTTCCCTTTAAGCAACTTTCAGTGTATGCCTACACCCCGTGCTTAAGACGTGGCCATTTTATAAGACAATGATGTCAAGGATATCCGGGACATGGTCATTAACCCCTAAAGGCTTTTATTTCAAACAATACAGATTAAAGCGGGTTACCTCAATAATTTAATCACAATACGACTAAACATTCAATACCCGAACAAGAGGTATTATTATAATACCGTATCCCAAGCCCGTATAGGGAAAATAAGTTAAAAGTATTTACCTGAGCTAGCTCCTGTCTTAAATAGCAAGAATTATAATAACTCAGCCGTATTCACTTAAGTAAGCGTAAGTACCATTTACCGGAAGGCTCTAGTCTAGAATGATGGTATAAATAACCAATTAGAATACTAACGGGTCTTAATTATGTCATAGACTTAGACCGGCTAGTTTTTAAACAGAACAACGGTACGACACGCTAGATTCAGCGGAGTCCGGATTAGAATGTGGTTTAGACCCAACAAGTATGAAGACTTGTTTAAAATGGGTAAACTACGAACATTCTGGATTTTTAAATGAAAATGATAAGGTTTGACCCATTTCGGCTAATTTATGCTAACTAGTTACATAAACCAAACCGAACGCGCAAGAGGCGTATTGGGTAACCATATGGGTCCTATACAGGTTTCCTAAGTTAATATGCCTTACACATGTTGTGATATCAGTAGGATACCTTCCATTATGCCCAAAACGAGTTTAATCTCAAAATAAGCCCCGTAAGGGTATTTTGGTCATTTTAAAGATTATAAAAGAGATTAAATGAAGTTCTGAGATTTGGGTCCGAATACATCAGTAAAATAACTTATTTTAATAGGTCATATCAGTTGATAATAAGTCTTATGTGACAAAATGGTTTTAAACCCAAACTATGCGTTTAATACGCTTTAAAAGCCATTTTAAGCGATTTCCGGGTTATACAGGAAATCTGAGTTTTCTGATCATGTTATAAAGTTCAACATACTTTATTTATTATATAAAATCAGTAGCAATTGGATTGGTGTCAAAAATTTGGGTTTAGATAGGCTTTATGCTAGTTGCGCCGTTTAATTACTAAAAGGCGTTATAATTACGCTAATGAGCATAACTCCTAATCTAGACCTCCAACTGATGTGAAATTTTAGGGACATGTTTATAAATCAGTAGTAAAGATTATTGTCCTTTCATATTTCTAAAATTCTCGTTTTATGGTCAAAAGGGCATATTGGTTAACATTTAAGCAATTAACGGAAACATGTAAACGAAGCGGATAATCAATGAACCAACCACAGAGGGTTATGCTAACATGTAGCCTGGTCCTAAGGAAGCTCTAAGGCATTTCCAAATCATACTAAATCGGGTCAGAACTGAAGTCAAAGCAAAAGTCAAAGTTTTGCGACTTTCGGTTCCGAACCGGGTCTCTACTGGAAATTGTCGGGTTGAACATGTTTAGACATGTTCTTACATTAATTACTAAGTTATATTAATGATCAAACAGGTTGTATGGGTTCTACATTGCTAAATGTGCATAAATTGAAAATTAAGCATTCTGTTGACTTTTTAATAACAAGTTTGACCCGACATTTGACCTAGTTAGAGTGGGAATCAGAGGGAGCCCTTTTAAGGGTTTATTGCCCACATAATTACCAACTTATAACTACTTTCAATTCGACTAATCACTGGACCATCAATGATTAATCGCTAAGTCAAACGGTAATTACGACGGTTTGACTTTTAAGCTAAAACTAAGCAAAAACATAATTAAGAAAGGTTAAGCATACTTGCTGAAGTCCTATGCAGGATTAGGAAGGTTTAGGGTCTGCTCTTAAGCTCCAAGAAGCTCCAGAAATGCAGAAGTGAGGTGTGATCAATGGTTGCAACATGAGGCCTTTATATAGTGTTCAAAACTCACTAGATCATTGACACACAAGCCTAGCAATGGCTGTCACGGCCCCTGACCCGGTTTGACCCGTTTCAGGAGCCACGGGACAGAAATCCCGTGGTATTTAATTAACAGCGGAAGTTTCTTCAGGATCTTTTTAAAACTGAAATATTTCCCGATTATTTTATTTCACAATTCGGGATAAAACCCGGTAATTTACAATCTTGAGATTTCACAAAGAAATCTTTTATTTTACAAAACATGTTTCTTTATTTTATACTGAGCCACTTCCTTAAGCTGATAGTGCTTCACGGCACTTTTCCTGGATCACAACAGATCACCTGAAACATGTTTGAAAAAGGTTTTGTCAGCGGGAAATACTGAGTGAATCATTCTATTTACTAAAAAGACACATTTGTTATAATTTACAGTATTAAGAGCAATTACAATGTTTCGGATTTCAACCAACTACCCTCGGTATTTGTCACTCGACTCGTTTCTGTGACTATGGTCATATCACCCATTGGCTAACTCGTTGTCCAATGGTGAAGATTATCAAGTAATGTATACAAAACCCCACATACCGGCTGTAATATGGTGATTACAAAGACTTAATCCCTGTAATTATAACTTTGAAAATAAACATGCTTTTGAAATCAAATTTGATAAAAAGAGAATGACTCACATTGTAGATTTAACAGAGCTTATTCTACTGATTAGCCTTGATAACCTAGTTTAAATAATCAGGCACACAAACTAGGTTAGTAACTTAATACAGCATTTACGATAACTCACGAGATTAAAACCTTCACAACGAATGACAAAGTGCGATACTTAAACATCCATCGATTTAACGACGAATGACAAAGCATAAACCCTAATGTGGGCAGCACTTAAACATCCATTGGATAGTTTAATCGATCGGACATTGAATCGTAGCAGCGATCGAGTTATTACCCTGAATTGTGGCAGCACTTCGTGATCAGTGTGTGTTTTTGTAGTAAACAGTGTCTAACTTTGTGTACGTAAAGAATTTTAACGTCGAACTGAAGCCAGAATTCAAGTCCCAAGCCCCTGTATTTATACATGAAATTGACATCTCCCGCGTGTCGTGGAAGATGTCATGGATGCTGTCGCGACTCGCCTGGGGTACCAACCTACCCTAGGGTAGCCTTGTCACTAGTATAGGCCTGCTGAATCGCTATTCTGAGAATTTACAGTTTAGACAACGCATTTTAGAGATAATCATCAATTAGGGTTTACCCCCCTTGATTTTTAGGGGCCCTGATTCTAATTCCAAATGTTCTGAAAAATTTAGGGATTATACAGAATCACTTGGGTTTCTCAATTAGGGTTTCCTATTGGACAATTTGATTAAATAAATATAACTTTTGATGAGAGTTGTTACATTCTCCCTACCTTAATAAAAATCTCATCCTCGAGATTTACTGGAATAAGTGAGGATACTTTCGCTTCATTTCTGATTCCAGCTCCCAAGTGTATTCAGCTCCTCTCTTTGAATCCCATCTGACTTTGACTAAAACTAGTCATTTGTGTTTGAGAAACTTGATCTTTCGATCCTCAATTTGAAGAGGTTTCTCAACAAATTTCAGCTTTTCGTTTACCTTTATATCTCGAAGAGGTACTACCAGTTATTCATCTGATAAGCATTTCTTGAGATTAGATACATGAAATACATCATGTACTCCAGATAATTCTTCTGGTAGTTGTAAACGATAAGCAACTGGTCCTATACGTTGGATCACTGAAAATGGTCCTACGTACCTTGGACTTAGTTTTCCTTTCTTTCCGAATCTAACTACTCCTTTCCAAGGAGAAACTTTCAATAGTACTTTGTCTCCCACTTGGAATTCTAACGGCTTGCATCTATTGTCTGCATAACTCTTTTGACGATCACGAGCCATCTTCAGTCTTTCCTTGATTTGAGTAATCTTATCAGTCGTCTCTTGCACTATTTCAGGACCTGATAATTGACTTTCTCCTATTTCTGCCCAACAGACTGGAGTTCTGCACTTTCTTCCATACAGTGCTTCAAATGGGGCGGTTTCAATACTTGAATGATAGCTATTGTTATAGGAGAATTCAATTAATGGTAAATGATCATCCCAATTCCCACCAAAATCTATTACACATGCTCTGAGCATGTCTTCTAGAGTTTGGATCGTCCTTTCACTTTGTCCATCTGTTTGTGGATGATATGCAGTGCTTAGATTTAGTCGAGTTCCCATAGCTTGCTGGAAACTTTTCCAGAAATGAGAAGTAAAACGACTATCCCTATCCGAAACAATGGAGAGTGGAACTCCATGTAAGGATACAACTTCATCTACATACAATTTTGCCAACTTTTCCATACTAAAGGTTTCTTTCATTGGTAAAAAGTGAGCTGATTTGGTTAATCGATCCACAATTACCCAAATCGCATCATTACCTTTTCTGGTTTTGGGTAACTTAGTAACAAAATCCATTGTTATAAGTTCCCATTTCCATACAGGCATTTCTAATTGTTGTAGTAGACCTGAGGGTTTCTGATGTTCGGCCTTAACTTGTGAACAAGTAAGACATTTATAAACATATCGTGCTATATCCTTTTTCATTCCTATCCACCAGAAGTTCTTTCTTAAATCTTGGTACATCTTATTGTTTCCTGGGTGCATAGTATACCTAGATTTATGAGCTTCTTCTAAAATCTTAGGTCTTAAGTCTCCCTGCTTAGGTACCCAAATTCTACTTTTGTGGAATCTCCAAATTCCATCTGCTCCTTTTTCTAATTCCTTTATTCGTCCTTTCATTCCTTCAGCATCATCCTTGATTGCTATAGCTTGAACATTCTTCAATTGTTCCATTAAATCTATTTGTAGATTTAATCTGAGAGCACGAACCCGTCGTTGTTTCTCATAATACTTACGACTTAAGGCATCTGCAACTACATTTGCCTTTCCTTCATGATACTGAATATCACAGTCGTAGTCACTTAGGATTTCCATCCATCTCCTTTGCCTCATGTTTAACTCTTTTTGCCCAAATATATATCTTAAACTTTTGTGGTCTGTGTAGACAGTAAATTTACTTCCGTAAAGATAATGTCTCCAAATCTTAAGGGCAAAAATTACGGCTCCTAATTCTAAATCATGAGTCGTATAGTTTTCTTCGTGCCTTTTCAATTGCCTTGAAGCATATGCAATCACCTTTTTGCGTTGCATAAGCACACATCCATATCCTAGTTTTGAAGCATCACAATATACCTCAAAATCTTCAGTTCCTTCTGGTAAGGCTAAGATTGGTGCATTTGTTAATTTCTGCTTCAATATTCTAAAGGCTTCTTCTTGCTTAGGTCCCCATTCAAACTTAATGGCTTTACAGGTTAACTTAGTTAATGGTACGGCTATCTTGGAAAAATCCTTAATAAATCGTCTATAGTACCCAGCTAAACCTATAAAACTTCTAATTTCCATTGCTGTTTGTGGAACCTTCCATTTGGTAATTGCCTCTATCTTAGCAGGATCTACATGAATACCTTCGTGATTCACCATGTGTCCTAAGAATTGCACTTCTTGCAACCAAAATTCACACTTCGAGAATTTGGCATAAAGCTTTTCTTTTCTTAACAAAGTTAAGAGTATATGAAGGTGTTCACAATGCTCTGTCTGACTTTTGGAATAAATAAGTATATCGTCTATGAAGACAATTACAAATTTATCCAAATATGGTTTACATATCCTATTCTTCATGTCCATGAATGCAGCAGGTGCATTAGTTAACCCAAAGGGCATGACTGTAAACTCATAATGACCATACCTAGTTCTGAAAGCAGTTTTAGGTATGTCTTCTTCTTGTACCTTCAATTGATGATATCCAGAGCGTAAATCTATCTTAGAAAAATATCTAGCCCCCTGAAGTTGATCAAACAGATCATCAATCCTTGGTAATGGATATCGATTCTTAATTGTAACCTTATTTAATTCTCTATAATCGATACACATTCTCATTGAACCATCCTTTTTCTTAACAAATAACACTGGTGCTCCCCAAGGAGATGAACTAGGTTGTATGAAACCTTTACTTAGTAATTCATCTAATTGCTTTTTCAGTTCTAACATTTATGTGGGTGCTAACCGATAAGGTGCCTTGGCTATCGGTGTAGTTCCTGGAATTAGACGAATCCTAAATTCTACTTCCCTATCCGGAGGTAATCCCGGTAAATCTTCTGGGAATATATCTGGATATTCTGAGACTACAGGAATTTCCTTAAGTTCTTTACCCTTAGTACTAATGATTACTGAAATCATATATACTATTCCTTGTTTTCGTTCATAATTAGCAACTTTCATTACTGATATGAACTTCATGGGCTTACGTGGTTTATCTCCTGTAATCCTAATTACTTTTCCGGTGGGTGATTGAATTTCTATGGAATTCTGATCACACAAGATT
The DNA here is from genome assembly GCA_030545235.1 of Helianthus tuberosus. Lineage (NCBI taxonomy): Eukaryota > Viridiplantae > Streptophyta > Magnoliopsida > Asterales > Asteraceae > Helianthus > Helianthus tuberosus. Next base: position 162,631,800 of record CM060397.1, read on the forward strand.
CGAGCATGGTTGGTTACTAACCAATCCATTCCTAATACAACATCAAATTCAGCTAACTTCATTGGCAATAAGTTTGCAGAGAATTTATGTCCTAAAAGTTCCATATTTTCTTCCTGCAAAACTTTATCTATTTTAACTGAATTTCCGTCTGCCGTTTCAACTGTAAAAATCTGCCTAATATTGGTTAAAGGTAAATTAAGAGCTTGGCAGAATGAAGTATTTATAAAACTTTGGTTTGCACCAGAGTCAAATAATACTTTGGCGTAAATGTTGTGAACTAAGAACGTACCCGCTATCACATCTGGGATGAGTTCTGCTTCTTGAGTGGTCAGCTGAAATGCCCTAGCATTCTTCTTAATATTTCCGTCGGTTGCCTTGGTTTTGTTGTCTGCTGGTTTGATTAATTTAGGACATTCTGGTTTAAAATGTCCTTTTTCTCCACAGTTATAGCAGATCGTTGTTTTCTTTCTGCACTCTTCTTCCCGATGTCCTATCATTTTGCAAAAATTGCAGGTTACATTACATCTTCCATAATGTTTTCTTTTGCAATTCTTGCAGAATGGCATAGTTGAGGATTTTCCCGTTCCTCTTCTGTTGAAGTTGCTATTATTACCCGTACGAAATCCTTGGGTAATTTTCTGAGCTAATTCCTTCTTCCTGTTTTCATCTTGGGTGCGTACTAGTTCGTCAGTTAGGGTATTAGCTAATTCCACTGCATCGTCAATAGTGCGAGGTCTCGCAGCTTTAACGATGTTGCGGATTTCACTAATCAGTCCCCAAATGTAGCGAGAAATGAGTACCGATTCTGGCGAAGCCAGCGTTGGTACCACTCTAGCATATTCAAAGAATGTCGAAGTATAACCGCGACAATCTACACCCATCATCCGATGATTTAGGAACTTATTTGTCATCTGTTCCTTTTCATACTCGGGACAGAATTTTCTTTCTACAAAACCCTTAAATTCTTCCCAAGTCATGGCATAAGCTATCATTCTTCCTTTTGATTGTAACACAGTGTTCCACCATTCGAGTGCTCCTTCCTTGAAGAGATTTGATGCGTACATGACCTGATCATCTTTAGCACATTTACTTATTGCAATTACTGCTTCGGTTTTCTCTAACCAACGCAGTGATGCAGTTGCTCCTTCATTGCCTGCAAATTCAGTGGGTTTACAAGCAAGGAATTCTTTGAAAGTGCAACCAGGTGTTGCAGTTTTCATTTTCTTAGGAAATGGAGCTTGATGTGGTTCCCCATTATGATTAACATGATCATTGCCTCCGTTTACACTATTGCTGAAGTTATCTTCAGAAATACGTTTACTAGGAACGATTTGTTGCGGTTCGATTGGATTCTTTACAGCAGCAACGATGGCTGGAATAGCATTGGCTATCCCTTGAGCAACAATATTTTCGATATCTTGTCTAGTCATATATTGATCTCCTGGATGTTGCTCAGACTGATTAACCTCATTTACTGGTTCGTTACCATTGTTTGCCATCTGATAATTAATTTTATATAAATAATTAGTATAAATAAATATAATAAAACAATTGCACATAATCACATTAACATGTATAACCAAAAATTATCGATTTCACAAGTTTCATTTCTATATATTATATTATGCCTCGTACACCCGATTATCATACAACGTTTTATTGTTAAGTTATTACACATACTGGTTATTATGATTATTTATTAACACATATTCCTACAAACTCCCATTATCTGGTCAGCTAATTTCTTAAAAACGACGCTCCCTTTCGTCATACTTCCAAGTAACCCTTTCTCCAATATCCCTAATTTTATTTCCTGTATCAATTAACTCTTCGCCCCAAAGATGAAGTTCAGTCAGATTCTCCGGGCTCATAGTTAGGTATAGTGGAGGTTCTGGGTCAACTTGTGGGAAAAATGTATCAGGGTTGTTTAAAAGATTTTGGTATTGCCAATCAGTTGTCCACCATTCATCTAATTCTACTGGTAGTGGTTGAGGTTGGACAATAGGATCTGGAATAGCAGGTTCCAGATTGATTGGGATTGGAACTTCTAATGGGTAGCTAAAAAGATCTTCTTCAGTAAATATAAGGTTTGGATTAGCTGGTTCAAGGTTTCCATCGGCAGGTCCGATGAGGTCACTCATTACTAATTTATGATCTAAAACTTCCCAGGGAGTCATTTTCTGTTTCTGTCTAGAACTTTCTCCGACTTCTCTTTCTGTTTGCTTAAAACTCTTCTCAGCTTCTATCTCTAATTGATTAACATTTTCCTCAATTTCTACCCCTTTTCCTTTGTCTTTTGGTTCTTCAGTTGTAGTAACCTTTCTTGTTGCTGGCTTTTTTCTACGTACACGCCTCCAGCCCACAAATCTGCTTCTTTTCTTGGGTTTAGGTTTTGCCAGTGGTTTGGATTGAAATTCCATGGGTTCTTCTTTATCACCGAAGTAACCGGTGAATTCCTTTGAAACTTCTATCTTAACGGGATAGAGGTTAAGATTTTCTAAACCTTCTGATATCTCATTCATGCTGTTTAGCATATATGCAAAATACATACCAAATGTTAAAATAAAATAACAAAATTTTATAGATAACCCGTAAATATTATTGCATACATAAAACAACTGACAAGTAAATTATACTACGATTTACTGTAACTTATTTATTTACTAAATAAGGTTTCTGGAAAATAAAAGTATTAAAACTTTTGAGTATTTAGAGATTTGCATTTTCTGCTACTGTGGCTAGCATATAAAGATTTGCCCATTTCTCATCTAATGTGTCCTCCCAAGGTGATTTATTGATTAAATCCTGGGTTTCTTGTTTAACTTTCTTCTCTCGGTTTTTCCTTATTTCCTCCTGACTTTTCCTAATAATCAAACTTCTTTTATTAGGAGAAAGTGGTTCCTCGTAATGTGCCTTACGGACAAATATTCCTTCTTCAGGAATTACATAAGGTTTTATTTGGGATGAACTTCCCTTCTCGTTGGATGACCTATCTAGTTTAATATAGATGTTTGACAGCTTTTGTTTACCCATACTGTAATTAACAAATAATCAGTTAATAAAACACATAATCACATAATTGGCAATCAGTAAAATTAAGTATTTCTAAATACTTAATAGGCTTAAATCAGTGGCTCTGATACCACCTTATTTCTGTCACGGCCCCCGACCTGGTTTGACCCGTTTCAGGAGCCGCGGGACAGAAAGCCCGTGGTATTTAATTAACAGCGGAAGTTTCTTCAGGATCTTTTTAAAACTGAAATATTTCCCGATTATTTTATTTCACAATTCGGGATAAAACCCGGTAATTTACAATCTTGAGATTTCACAAAGACATCTTTTATTTTACAAAACATGTTTCTTTATTTTATACTGAGCCACTTCCTTAAGCTGATAGTGCTTCACGGCACTTTTCCTGGATCACAACAGATCACCTGAAACATGTTTGAAAAAGGTTTTGTCAGCGGGAAATACTGAGTGAATCATTCTATTTACTAAAAAGACACATTTGTTATAATTTACAGTATTAAGAGCAATTACAATGTTTCAGATATCAACCAACTACCCTCGGTATTTGTCACTCGACTCGTTTCTGTGACTATGGTCATATCACCCATTGGCTAACTCGTTGTCCAATGGTGAAGATTATCAAGTAATGTATACAAAACCCCACATACCGGCTGTAATATGGTGATTACAAAGACTTAATCCCTGTAATTATAACTTTGAAAATAAACATGCTTTTGAAATCAAATTTGATAAAAAGAGAATGACTCACATTGTAGATTTAACAGAGCTTATTCTACTGATTAGCCTTGATAACCTAGTTTAAATAATCAGGCACACAAACTAGGTTAGTAACTTAATACAGCATTTACGATAACTCACGAGATTAAAACCTTCACAACGAATGACAAAGTGCGATACTTAAACATCCATCGATTTAACGACGAATGACAAAGCATAAACCCTAATGTGGGCAGCACTTAAACATCCATTGGATAGTTTAATCGATCGGACATTGAATCGTAGCAGCGATCGAGTTATTACCCTGAATTGTGGCAGCACTTCGTGATCAGTGTGTGTTTTTTGTAGTAAACAGTGTCTAACTTTGTGTACGTAAAGAATTTTAACGTCGAACTGAAGCCAGAATTCAAGTCCCAAGCCCCTGTATTTATACATGAAATTGACATCTCCCGCGTGTCGTGGAAGATGTCATGGATGCTGTCGCGACTCGCCTGGGGTACCAACCTACCCTAGGGTAGCCTTGTCACTAGTATAGGCCTGTTGAATCGCTATTCTGAGAATTTACAGTTTAGACAACGCATTTTAGAGATAATCATCAATTAGGGTTTACCCCCCTTGATTTTTAGGGGCCCTGATTCTAATTCCAAATGTTCTGAAAAATTTAGGGATTATACAGAATCACTTGGGTTTCTCAATTAGGGTTTCCTATTGGACAATTTGATTAAATAAATATAACTTTTGATGAGAGTTGTTACAATGGCCATGGATCATCCACAGATGTCCCTAAGGGCCTAGGGGTTGTTTAGGGGTCGTCCAAGATGTGGAAAATCGATTAGAAGTCGGTTAGAATGCAAATGGCAGACACTAGCCAAAGAATTCGGAGTCAGAAGTCCCCTCGCGGCACGCGTAGGTTCCCATAGGGGGCCTCGCGTCGTGCGACGCCCTTCTGAATCAAATCAAAATTTTTTTGATTTTTATGCGTTGGTCCTTGGCCCATAAAAAGTTTGTTTCGACATTATTTCTTGCATTATGAACCCTCTAAAATGACTTATAAGGGCTTCAAGACATATACCCACTTTGTTAAGTCCTCGGTTAACTTTATTGTCACCCGAAAGGTCATAAACTTCATCGTTGACGCTTTTAACCCCTCGTATACGAATTTGATCATAACTTTCTCATACGACAACGAAACTTTATGAAATTTCTATCATGTATTCTAGTGAGCATAATTTACCGTTACAATGCTTCGGGTTTGCTAAAAGGTCACTCAAAGGTATATCTTAAACATGTTGACACATTTAACCCCTGTAGTTGTTAATCTCTCACTTTCTTTCATATCTAGCTTCGTATGATCCATGATTTATTCGTTTGAAGGTATAAACATGATGCAGGGTTATTATAAAGTATATTTACCCATTGTTGACAATTGGAACTCTTATATCTACACACTTTCCATGTTTGTCAACTTTAGTCCCTCTAGAGCATTCTTTCACACGTTCAAGCTTTTGACACGTGTCAATACATTATGGGACGTGAATTTTCGAGGTGTTACAAACAGATCTGAACCTCCATCTGCGTTTTACCGCTCCTCCACCACTAGCCGCCGCTCCTCCCCCACCGCAACCACCCACCTCCTTCTTCCTTCAACCCACAAGAACAGCAGCCGGAGAAATATTAACACTCCGATTGGTCTCCGGAGAAGTTAACCATCGGCGTTGGAGAACCGTAGTCACGTTAACCATCGGCGTCGAAGAACCGTAGTCACTTTTGATTCACCAAAAGTCAGCAGCAGTGGAGTGGTCATCATCAGAGATCCGATCGATTGTGCTTGTTGATATAACAATTGATTTGTGCACGGTGGACATGTATTGTTGAATCGATGACAGAATTGTTGAATCGATGACAGAAGTTTGAATCGGCAGTTGGCGTATCGGCGGCGCCGATGACGGCGGCAGATGATGACCAGCAGCAGAAGCTCAAAAAAGGAATCGCCGAGTTCTACATAAACAGAACGGTGATTTGGGGCTTGTTCACAATCATCCGTATGGGAGTTGTGTGTGTGTGTGAATGATTTGGGGCTCTGACAATGGTCCTTTACAATGGTCCCCATATACCAGTGCTCTGTTTATGTGCTCTAATCCTCCACTCACACAACCTGAATGATTTTATTTGCTATTAGTTTAGATGGTGCTATAATTGATTGTGAATGATATCCTTACTGATTATGTGTTTGTTATCGGTTGTTATAAGATTTGTAATTGTTAATTAGGTTTTTGAGAGAGAGAGAGAGATAAATCTGGAAGAGAGAGAAAGAGTGGGCTGGAGGTGGTTGAGGGTGGTGGCTGGAGGTGGCAGTGGTGGTTGTGGTGGTGAATGGCAGTGGCAGTGGTGGCAGGGGGTAATATTACAGAGTAGAACAAAACATAGGGTGTAATATGAAAGGACATTATAGTAATTTACCTGTGGGGGGTAATTATGCAACATAACAGGAATGTTGGGGGGTAAAATAAAAGGGTAAAATAGTCATTTCAACACCAAGTCAACAGATCAGTCAACAAATTTGAGGCCGGGGGGTAAGGTTGTGACATAACAACAAACGTTGGGGGGTAAAATTGCAATTATTTCGTTAGGGGGGTAAGGGTGTCAATCACCCCAAACTACAAGGGTAAACTTACAGTTTACTCTTTGTTTTTTAAAAAAAGGCCTACATGTTACAAATTTAAAAGGTGATTTGGCTTCTAATGAGTCAAAAGAAGGAATTGGAAGTCAACTGCGATGGCACATGATTTTGACCCGATAGTCGTTCATCAGGAGGGCGTCTGTGGTTCAGCAGCCACACGCTTTCTTCCTTCAAAATTCAAACAAATACGCCAGCAAGGTGTAAGCATGACCCCTCCACTTACTCTCTGTATATTTAAATGATAGTATTTAAAATAACTAAAAGCACATGGTAGGTTTTTTATTGTTATTTTATATCTAAAAGTAAGAAGTGTAAAATATTAACCCTAACTCTTTCCTTATGTGTTGAGGATCAGTTCTGACCAATATTTAATTTCCTAAGAGCATTCTCATCCAAACCATCAAAATATGTGAGTGGTAGTTTTTATATTATAAAGGGTATAAAAAATGGTTGTGAGTGGAGGAGAGAGAAAATGTTACTGTTCATCTGTATATTTGGGGGGAAACTGTTCACCCAGTATAATTTTTTTAATATATATTGAAAGTGGTTGTGAGTGAAGGAGAGAGAAAAATGTAATGATAATATTATTTAATTGAAAATGAGAGAGAGAAAATATTTGTTTTTAGTGAAAATATATTGATATAGGAGTTGTTTTTTAGTGGAATGTATGTATAATTTGATGGATTGGATGAGAATGCTCTAATATTACATCAGTAAAGTGTGTACACACAAGTATATATTGGGTCGGTTTTAATTATGCTTATATAATACTAGGCTATCATCCGGAATTGTTTTTCGGGCTTTAGAAAGTTTTTTTTTTTTTTTTGAAAAGAAAGTATTATTCACAGACACCACCCTCAACACAAGGGCAGCAAACAACAAGGGGGACAAACCCAATTACATGACAGAAAAAGAAATCCAATCGGACCAAGAAACATCCTTATTTTTGGACCTATTACTATACCATAAAAAACCAAGAGACTTAATATCCAAAATAATATTAGAAACTGATCTTTGCGAATTGGAGAACCTTCTTTCGTTCCTAGCCTTCCAAATGCACCAACATCCCACCATCATGATGCCCTTGAGAATCTCCTTGGCCTTATCATCCAAACCAGAGAACTTATGAACCTCCAGCAGGTCATTCAACGAGAAAGCAAAGATGGGACCGATACGACACCACCGGCTAATGCAATACCAAACCTCGGCTGCAACCGCACAGGAACAAAACAAGTGTTCCGCAGTCTCGACGCCGTCATTACACAGCGTACACATATCATCTCCATTATAACAGTTCCGTTTACTTAGAGCGTCCAACGTATCGATCCGCTCCATTTGAGCCCGCCACATAAAAATATTAACTTTTTTCGGGATCCATTTCGACCATTCGAACACGACATTGCTGCTGAAATCTTCACTGCTCCTGAGAAAACCTTTAACCGAGCCGACCGAAAACTCCTGCTTGTCGTCCCCAACCCATTCCCACTTGTCACTAGAGTCGGAAAGCCCAACCTGGTCCAACAGTTGCAGGAGATCCTCCAACTCGGACACCTCAGCCTGAGAAAACGGGTTCCGGCTCCACCCCCAGGCCTTCGAGAATTTCTGCAGCCGACTATTGTAACGGTCCGCAACCATACATCTCTTTTCTGTTTCCAAACGAAACAAAGCAGCAAACCGATCTTTCAGAGGTTGGATACCAACCCACGGGTCCAGCCAGAACCTTATTGACTGCCCATCCCCAACCCGACCCTTAATGTTATGAACAAGTTGAACTCCTCCGACTTTAACTTTATCAATGTCTGACACGATACCTTTCCAAACCCCACCCAAGTATTTATTAACCGGAACCGAGGACCAATTTCTCTTTGATCCATGAATCAAATTAATAACATCTATCCATAGCGCTCTGCCCTCAACTCGATACCTCCACACCCACTTACTTAACAGAGCCGTGTTAGTATCTTTCAGCCTAGACAGACCAATGCCGCCCAATTTAATTGGAGTCGATACCCGGCTCCAGGCCACCCAGTGTAACTTACTATTCGTGCCACCTCCCCCCCCCCCCATAAAAACTTCTTCATAATCGCCTCCAAACCTTTCGTCACAGCCACCGGAGCTTTAAAGATCGACATATAATAGTTGGGCAAACTTTCAAGCACCGATTTAATTAAAGTGACACGGCCTCCTATAGACAGCAGCGAGGCTTTCCAGAGAGCAAGACGGGCTTCAAAAATGTCAAAAATGGGCTTCCAACTTGCCACTCTACTCATTTTCGCCCCAACTGGGACACCCAAATGGATGAAAGGGACCTTACCAGCCGAACATCTCATCACAGCGGCCATATCTTCGAATTCAGGGTCTCCCACTCCCACCCCAAAAAGACTCAATTTTCTCAAATTAATTTTTAAACCAGAGCAAATGTGGAAGCATCTAAGCAGGAGCGACACGTTCTTAATGTTATTACTTGCCCATTCTCCCAATAACACACAATCGTCCGCATAAATGAGGTGGGTGAGCACGGACCGTCATTGGGAAGAATGAGGCCCCTTAAAGCTCCCACCCTACTAGCTTTCCTAATCATGCTCGAAAAAGCCTCCATAACAAATAAAAAGAGGAAAGGGGAGATTGGGTCACCTTGTCTCATTCCTTTATTGCACTGGAACTCAAACGTTGGCGAACCATTAACGAGGACCGACGAGCGAGCCGACGAAAGAATACCATGGCTATAAACTTATTATTTATGATTAATACATAATTAAAATGATACAAAATGTATGACATATTAATGTGTTGGCTATAAATAGAGTTATAAAGTTGCTCCGTTATCTAAACAATTATCTATCCAAAAGAGTGTATTCTCTCTCGTTCAAACTTCGCTTACCAAATGTAGTCTTTTTTCAACTTGAGCCAGGTTTTAAGGCCAACATAATATCATTAGAAATCTTGCGAGTAGCAAACACCAATTGTACAGAATCCTCAAAAAAGAAACATATTGCAGTACATGGAGGCAATCCATCAGTCATACTACAGTACAAACCCAAAATAAAGTGCCAAGACACAACCAAAAAGCTATTACAACTTATTTCGATCTATTTTTTTACCCAAAGAATTGCGACGGCTTTGACTTCTTCAATCATGTTACACCCCCAAAATCCACACGCGGAGTATCACCGCTTGGAGGCGTGACATGACCAGGATCCAGCCACCAATCATATTGAACAATTTATTTAAAAATAGATAAAATCCAACCACGCAATATAATTGGTGTTTCAAAACTAGTTAACCAAGTTCAAATTAAACAGCGGAAGCAAAAGACGTGGAACCAAAACATAAGTTCAATAAGTTCATAAAGTTTAAGGTTTAGAACGGGACTTAACAGTCCATATCCCACAACGACCTCCTCCTCGCGCAAGCTCCATAAATATCTAACAACCTGCAAGGCATGTAACAACGAGTCAACAACAAAGTTGAGCGAGTTCACAGTTGGTGTTCGTTATAAAGTAGTTTTTCAGGAACTATGAGTTTGTTTGTAACTGCAAGTTAAATCAACATTCCTTATTTTCCAAACCATAAACGGTGGGGGCTACCCCATGTTGTAAACCACTAGACTAGATGTATATAAAGGTGTCCTTCCCAGTCCGAGGACAGAGGTACGTATTGAATAAGTAGGTTTAGCGTAGGTGCCCTTCCCAATCCGAGGACAGAGGTACGTATAAGAATACGTAGGTTTAGCGCTGGTGCCCTTCCCAATCCGAGGACAGTGGTACGTAGTGAATACGTAGGTTTAGCGCTGGCGTCCTTCCTAATCCGAGGACAGTGGTACGTAGTGAATACGTAGGTTTAGCGCTGGCATCCTTCCCAATCCGAGGACGGAGGTAAGTAGTCTAGTAGTGGTGAAAGCACAAGTTCCGTCTTAGCTATTTAATCCCATTCCCAACCCACCGGGAATCCCATGCCTTAAGAGTGTGAACTCACCTTTGGTTGCTCGGTTTGACTCTTCAAAAATAGCTAACAGTCAAGGTCGGTCAATCACGTCCTAGTATGATTACCACTTAGTTTAGTAGTGACTTCAAATAAGCACAAAATTCCTACACGCATCTACCACATAACATGCACTCACTTTAACGGTTCATGCCCATATAAACTTCCCATCTATTCCCGTTCATAAGCAAACATACGACATTGCACATAACACTTGCATTGACATATAACATGTTAGATCATTCTCAGATAACCTACCCGACACTTAGACACGCAAATTACTACTTATGTCGTTTCAACTTTTACATTCAAAACTGGGCTGTTTTCGGGAATTTTAATAAAATAGTTAACCTATTCCAAAAATTCCCAACTTTTTACAGAAGGTCTTAAACGATCCAAATATTAATGTGTAAAAATCTCGGGATCCAATTCACTACCAATATTTTATAAAAAATCATTTACCGGACTGCAATCAGATTCATCACTTTCTGACTGCAGTCTGCGGAATAATTTATTTAAAATTTATCGTAAGTCCAATTGATTAAATTCCAGTTGGAGCATTACAACGACATCAGTGGCCATCTATAGTACAAATTTCATGAGCTAATTCTACACAGATTTCAGGTTATGACAAAAAACATAACACACATTTTCTGCAGTAAAAACGCAGCTTTAATAGTAAACGAAGTCCAAAAATTATGATTCCTGTTCCATTAGAACCGTATTTCGAAATAACACGTTATAGACTCAAGAAAATCAGTTTTTCGATAAATATCGACCTGTTTACAGCCAACTGAAGTTGGCTGTAAATGTTTGGACAGAAGTTGTTTTCAGCTTATAGTGCTCTAACGCAAGTTCTATTTGTTCCATTAACATGTTTAGTGATCAACAACGTATTTCTAGTAATTACGAGCAAGCATCAACATATACCAAACAACATCATACTAACAACACTTCATCACATTTCATCTTTATGTAAACCTTATGTTTAAACTTTTAGTTCATGTTCTTTTAGTGTTCTTGTTATAATCAACCTACTACATATCTTAACCATTAAAGTAGGAGTAACAAGGTTAATCAAGGACTTACAACTAGCTCAAAGGCTAGGGAAGAACTCTAGTGAAAAAGATGAAGAGAATGGTGTGTAAAAGCAAGTAATGGAAGCTCCTTGATGATCCATAAGCTCCAAGCTCCAAGAATCACCTTTTAGCACTTGAATGAAGCTTAAAAATGGAAAGATGAGGGTTGTAAGGTGGTGGTGGTGGTGGCGGTTCTTGATGGAGCCGAGAGGGGAGAGGGGGAGATGAGGGAGTTGGGGTGATTTTTTGTGAAGATATGATGAGATAGGGATGATCTTTTACACCATACTTGTAATCCTTTCTTTCAAATATTATGTCTAACATATCAAGCAACAATCAAGTAATATCTAATAAAATATGAGAAGAGATCTAGGAAGTATGTTGGTGAATTTTGTGGGTCCCATGGACCGTAAGTTCATATGGGGGGGGTAAAATGAAACTTTGAATGGTAAGTTGGAAATTATTAGTTCATGTTCAAGTATAAGATTACATGTATTAGTTAGTAGATTTCTAGTGGGTGTTATGGTGTTCGGGGATCATAACTAGCCAAGAAATAATTAAACAATGTTTCTTGCAATATTTTGGTGTCCTGGGTAATGTCCGGTTGTTCGGTTAGATAACGGTTCGTTAAAGTGCTAAGTTGTTCCGTTTAGTGTCTTTTATGTATCTTTTTGTGACACTATTAATTCTCAACACTTAGGAAAACATTAAGGACCATTTAGTCAATTTTCTGCACAATCAATAAGCACAATATAATATTAATTAATCGTACGGCTACATGTAATTATGAGGGTTGTCACATTCTCCCCCTGTTAAGGAAATTTCGTCCCGAAATTTAGCACCTGGTTACTGAGGAAGCTAGTTAAGTTGCGTGGTTTCCTAGTTTTCCTGGGGTTTCACAAATCACTTTTCACACTCATACTCTATGTAATATATACCTAGAGAAATAGATAACAAAAAATTTTCAAGGGAATAAAACCAACCTGAAATCATACAAAAAGAATGACATATTAAAATAATACAAAAAGAATGACATATTAAACTAGCCTCCACTTTGTAATATAATAGATTTCATTCCAATCATCAAGGCAAATTACATAAGGATAACAGATATTTTAATGAACGAAATGCACATATCGGATGCGACACACGTATTTTAAGGCGAGAGTAATTGTATGGTTTAATTACAAAGGATTTAGACATATTGTTGTAATGCGTTGGATACACCATTGTCATCATACAACTTATTAATACATCAGACCATGGAAAAGTAGAAACATTGTCGTAAAGTTAGGCGTATTGTCATTTTATTTAGACATGCCATTGTAATCAACAATGCATCAACATTTTCAGACATATCGTTATAACTAGTTTAGGGTGAACGGTGTGGTGCAGTAAACACCATCGGTAAGGCGTTTACCGATCGGTAACACCGTCGCCTATAGTGTTTACCGATCGGTGAAGGTTTACCGAAGAGAGGAAGGTGAAGGGGGACCGATGATTGGATGGTTTCATTTATATGTTTTTTTAAATAATAGTTTACCTAATCCAACATAAGTGAACCACCGTCAACGTTTTTGTGCATTAGATAAACAAAATAGGTAAATTGATGTGGCACTATCTGATTGGGTAAATGAGGAGTTTACCTATTCCAAATAGGTAACCACTCCCTTCACCCTTAGATGCACCAATGCATTAACATTAAAAAAAATGGCAAGATACTCAAGTTAAGGATATAAAGATTATTTGACATTCAAAAAATAATGGGGATAGATTTGAAATTACTAAGTCAACAACTGGCATCTACATATTTAACTTTCTATTAATTTTGACGTTGTCAGTCTCATTCTTAAACATTGACATAATGTGAGCAAGGTTTAGAATTCTTCAAACACTTTGTTATTCTAAACCTTTATTTTATCCTTCCCACATACACATGTATGTGTTGTTAAAAATTATTTCAATCAAACAGTAAATTAATATAAGCTTTATTAATTACCGAGTTATCAGCCAAACCAGTTTGTTCCAACTTGAGCAATCTGATTAAAGAAAGGTAGAAGGAGACTGTCCCGTTATCGGACGAATTTAAAGAACACACAAAATTAAAACCAACCTGGCGATTGAGAAAGAACAATCTTCGAACTACACAGATGATTCCTGTCCTTAAAGGATTTTACGCGCTCGTATTGCTGTGAGCTGCAGCGTAAACTCCCGGGATTTAATGCAGAACTGATCTGGTATTCCAACAGCAATAGAGACCAGAAAAACGCAGAAGCTGGAGAAGAAACTAAGAAGGCTGCGAAATTGTGTGTGTTGAATGGGTAACATGAGGCTTTTATTTATAGGTTGCAATTACACCAAATAATGAGAAAAACGGGGAGTGGGATAACCATCCAGAACCAAATTCGGTTGCTGGGGATATCCCACACGAATTCGAATTACTAGAGATAATTAGATAACCCCCACTGTTTCGAATTCACCTCTATCTCAATCTTATCTCATCTCATTCGGTCCACAGATCTGACCCACCTGAACTGGACCTTAGCTAAAAATAAAAGCTCCTCAGCTCCTCGCGACGATGCGTATGTGCGAAGTGCAAAGTGCGCCTCAAACGCGCCCATTCGCTCCTCATTCGGTCCACAGATCCACCTGAACTGGACACGCGAGCATTCGCGAGCTCGCGGCTCGGCGCGCGTGTGGGCTTTATCCACGTCCCAACCCATCTAACACTTTGGTGGCCCATAAGGAGTAATCCCTTATATACCACTCAATCTTCACTCTCCCCACCAATGTGGGATGGAGGAAACATACCAACTTGTATGTTCACCTTCAATATTTCCAACAATCCCCCACCAAGTTGGAATGTTTCCTTTCACTTAGACTGATGATGTCACTAGGTGTCACCAAGATTAAACCCAGTTTATGTTGATAAACAAGAAGAGACAGATTTGATGGTGTCCTAAGGAATTAAACCATTAACCTGATAGCCCCCTTCGGTTTACCCCCACACATCACCAGCTGACTTTGCTTTCTCACTGAGCGCGAACATGGCTGTGCGCTATAAATCCTTTTCATGACCCTTTAGAAGATAAACCACTAATCTTCACTTGAGGCGGCACCACCCCTAGATCATATAGGCGAAGTTTTACATCATCCACGTTGCTTGGATGCCTCCAAAACTTTGTTAAGAGCAATAGCTCACCCTTGTTCTCGGCAACGACGTACTATCATACCTCACATGGATCTATCAAATTTGATAGTACCTTCTATCGTTAAGTGACTTCGTTTTTACCCATTAAACTTGAGAAATAGGAGCACTAAGTTCAAGTTGGGTTTCCATCACTAACGATTCTATTGTGGTTTTTTGCCAAGTTCTTACTCGTATTGACATAGACAACCTTGATGGTACCACTTTCAAGCAGTTGTCTCACATAATTGTGCCGAAGACCTATGTGTCTTGACCTCCCATTATACACTGCGTTGTATACTTTAGATAGTGTGGCCTCACTATCACAATACATGGGAATAGAAGGAATTGGAACATTCCACAGACGGATGTCAGTAAGTAGATCTCTAATCCACTCCGCTTACTTACCAGCCACAGCTAGTGCTATGAACTCAGCTTCCATAGTTGAGTGGGTAATACACGTCTGTTTCTTGCTCGCCCAAGAAATTGCTCATCCTGCTAGAGTGTAAATCCACCCACTTGTAGATTTTGAATCAGTGGTGTGATCAATCTAGCTTGCATCAGAATAACCTTCGAGTATTCTGGAAGAAGACGTGTATGTTAGTTCTAAGTTACTGGTCCTTTTCAGGTATCTAAGTACTCTACCCACTGCCTTCCAGTGTTCTGTCCTTGGATTGACAGTATACTGACTCAGTTTGCTTACAGCAAAAGCAACGTCAGGACGAGTGCAATGCGTTGCATACATCATACTTCCAATAGCACTCGCATACTCCAGTTAAGCCACTGCTCTTCCAGAGTTCACTTAAAGTTTCACACTTGGATGAAACGGGGGATTAAACTCTTTAATATTTAAGTGTTGAAACTTAGTCAGAAATTTCTCTATGTAATGAGATTGACTTAGAGAAATCTGACTCCCAGTTCTTTTCACCTTGATCCCAAGAATGGTATAAACTTCTCCTAGATCTTTCATCTTAAAGTTCGAGGATAAATATTTCTTAGTTTCAGAAATACCTTCAAGGTGAGTGCCAATGATCAACATATCATCAACATAGAGACAAATCACGACTGTATAACCGGGTTCGCACTTAGTATAAATACATATGTCAGCACTATTGTGTCAAAACCCGAAAGCAGTCACAGTGGTATCAAATCTCTCATGCCACTGTTTAGGAGCTTGCTTCAAACCATATAGAGATTTAATAAGTCTACACACGTTGTTCTCTTGTCCGGGTATCACAAACCCTTCTGGTTGCTCCAAATAAATCTCCTCATTTAGATACCCATTTAGAAATGCAGTCTTTACATCCATTTGATGGATGTACAGCCCTTTCAAAGCAGACACCGCTATTAGAGTTCTAATAGAACTAATTCTAGCCACATGTGCATAGGTATCAAAATAGTCGATCCCTTCTCTCTGCCTATACCCTTTAGCAACTAATCTCGCTTTATAGGCAGAGATGGATCCATCTGGATGATACTTCCTTTTGAAAATCCATTTGGATCCAATAGGTTTCTTTCCCTTGGGTAGATCAGCTAACTCCTAAGTTCCATTTCCCATAATGGAATCCATTTCATCATTGACTGCCTCCTTCCACAAAGGAGCATCTCTTGATGACATTGCTTCGCTGAAAGTTTTAGGATCATCATCCAAATTTACAGCGAAAATGACCTCTCTCGTCACTTTCTTTTGAGTTCCCTCAACCAGGTAAGAAAATAAATCATCTCCATAACTTTTATCTTTTCTAACCCTAGTACTTTTTCTCGGTTCTTCAACTATCGGTGAAGATTGGACTCTTTTTCCAGAAGTACTAGAAGCTGTGGTGTTATTTGAGTTTTCAGCATCTCCAGAAAACTTGTTCTCAAAGAATTGCACATCTCTGGATTCTACAACTATACCTGATTCGTCATCCAACAATCGGTAAGATTTACTATGCGAAGCATATCCAATGAATACACTCTTGAAAGCTCGTTCTCCCAGTTTAAGTGTCTTTGGATCAGGTACGCGATAGTAGGCAAGATACCCCCAAACCCTCAAATGCTCTAGGTTTGGTTTTCTTCCTTTCCACAACTCATATGGGCTCGTAGGTATCACACGACTAGTGATCCTATTGTGAACATAACATGCGGTTAACACAGCTTCCCCCCACATATTACGAGGTAGACCCGATTGATTTAACATACAGTTAGCCATCTCTACCAAGGTTCGGTTCTTTCTCTCAGCCAAACCATTTTGTTGGGGAGTATACGGTGCAGTTCTCTCATGTATGATGCCTTCCTCTTCGCAGAATGCATCAAACTTTCGGTTAAAGTATTCTCCGCCTCTGTCCGAGCGAAGAATTTTAATGCGTTTCTCTAGTTGTTTTTCAACCTCAGCCTTATATATTTTAAATGCCTCAAAAGCTTCGTCTTTTGAATGCAAAAAATAAACATATAAGTATCGGCTCGAGTCATCGCAGAAAGTGATAAAATATCTCTTACCCCCACGAGTAAGAACTCCATTCAGTTCACAAATATCTGAATGAATTAGTTCTAGTAGTGATGTATTGCGTTTATGGACACTTGGAAAAGGTTTCTTTGTGAATTTTGATTTCACACAAGTTTCGCATTTTTCAAAGTCTTTATCTTTTAATTTTAATAAACCTTTAGTTTGCATTTTTTCAATGTTTTTAATATTTGTATGAGCTAAACGTTTATGCCATAAAGAAATTGAACAAGCGATATAATCAGAAGACATAATTTCATTCAAATCAAAACCAATTGCATTACATTCACCAAAACAAGAACTATCACTACCACTATCATTATCACTTTCATTCCCAAACCCATCAATAACAGAAACGCCCCCTTCATCCGAGTCTACTTCTTCATCAATCCCATCTTCAGCTAAGTCAAGACGATACATTCCACCCGTGTTCTTTGCTTGACCCACATAGATGTCATTTAGAGAAAACTTCACACGGAGATTCTTGAGAACCAGCTTGTAACCATTCCGATCGAACTTATCAGCAGAAACAAGACCCTTGGTGATACCAGGAACATGCAACACGTCCTGAAGGGTAACCACTTGACCATCTTTAAAGTTTAGTCGCACCGTGCCTTTACCACGAACTTCTACACGATGTCCATCAGCACATACCACCATTGTTCCTTGAGGAATATGACCATAAGTAAGAAACGAGCCACGATTCCCACAAACATGAACAGTGGCTCCGGAATCCAAAAACCATCCTCTACATGCCACAATGCGTGTATATTGAGAAAGCATGTTCACCTCTCCAAGACCCACATTGGCCACTAGATTGGTGACTTTCTCAACATCAATAGCACTTGTAGAACCAACCGTAGATCCAGATTTCCTTTGAGAGCACTCTCATGCATAATGCCCGGTTTATCCACAAACATGACATTTACCAGACCTCTTTGGTTGATGGTTGTTAGTTTGTTGTGACTTCTTGAATTCCTTTTTCTTTGGTGCTGTAAACTTCTTATTCTTTGATGATGCCCCTTTTCCCTTTTGACCAGATCCTCCAGCAACATGATTCACACTCGATCCGACTTTACTTCTTTTGTCCCTGTTGCGTGTTTCCTCCTCAATTCGGAGGTGCTTCAACAGTTCGTCCAAAGAGTAGTCCTCAAACATGTGCATCATTATATTTGAGAAATCTTTCCAATTAGGAGGCAGTTTTGCAATAATGACCCCTACTTGAAATATTTCTGGCAGCAGAATTGAAAGTGCGGTCAATTTGTTAACAAGAACTTGGAGTTCATGGACCTGCTCCAGGATTGACTTGTCTTCGACCATTTGAAAGTCTAAGTACTTGGAAATGAGGTATTTGTTAGTACCTTCTTCATGAACCTTGTACTTATCTTCCAAAGCTTTCCATAATTCTCAAGCACTTTTTACCGACGCGTACAAGTCATAGAGACGATCCGAAAGATAATTTTTTATGTGGCCCAGGCAAAGATCTTCAGCTTCCTTACGGACAAGTCTTTGCTTTGCCAAATCTTGATTCGGGACCTCTCCTGGCTCAAGAGGAGGGTCTTCAGGGATTTCAGGCAAGTCAGGATCAAGGATATAGTAGAGTTTCAGCCCAACTAACATGAACTTAACCTTGTCTGCCCAACGGGTATAGTTCTGACCATCGAATCTGTCCAACTTGACAAACTCTTGATTCATGAATCTCAGATTGGCTGTTGGTAGTTCAGAGTCCATTAGTACTGTTGATTAAACACAAAAAATAAAATCCTTTAAGATTGTTGAAAATTATTTCAATCAAACAGTAAATTAATATAAGCTTTATTAATTACCGAGTTATCAGCCAAACCAGTTTGTTCCAACTTGAGCAAACTGATTAAAGAAAGGTAGAAGGAGACTGTCCCGTTATCGGACGAATTTAAAGAACACACAAAATTAAAACCAACCTGGCGATTGAGAAAGAACAATCTTCGAACTGCACGGATGATTCCTGTCCTTAAAGGATTTTACGCGCTCGTATTGGTGTGAGCTGCAGCGTAAACTCACAGGATTTAATGCAAAACTGATCTGGTATTCCAACAGCAATGGAGACCAGAAAAACACAGAAGCTGGAGAAGAAACTGAGAATGCTGCGATATTGTGTGTGTTGAATGGGTAGCAGGAGGCTTTTATTTATAGGTTGCAATTACACCAAATAATGAGAAAAACGGGGAGTGGGATAACCATCCAGAACTAAATTCGGTTGCTGGAGATATCCCATACGAATTCGAATTACTAGAGATAATTAGATAACCCCCACGATTTCGAATTCACCTCTATCTCAATCTTATCTCATCTCATTCGGTCCACATATCCACCTGAACTGGACACGCAAGCATTCGCGAGCTCGCGGCTCGGCTCGGCTCGGCGCGCGTGTGGGCTTTATCCACTTCTCAACTCATCTAACACTTTGGTGGCCCATAAGGAGTAATCCCTTATATACCACTCAAACTTCACTCTCCCTACCAATGTGGGATGGAGGAAACATACCAACTTGTATGTTCACCTTCAATATTTCCTAACATGTGTGTATTGTGAGTGAGTTTCGGGAAGGAAAAAAAGGTCCTTATAGTAAAAAGTATAAGAATATTTTGGTGCTTGCATGTGTCATGATGCACAAGTCAATAAAAGATAGTTGGAATCATTTGTGCAATTTTTAAATTATAAAATCTTTTCATTACAAAAATGATTTTGAGATGAAAATACAATTTGGCATCTGGAAGTGAAAAGTACAATACTAAAGAAACATTCAATCTGATAATGATATGCACGTATGATTTTGGTTAAAAAAATTGATGCATATTACGGACTATATCTTTCTATCTATCCTTGATTCCTTTCTATATTCATAAACCTTTTATAAAAAAATTATACGCACATGCCTATATAATGTCTATTAGTAGTAATAATTGTAGGAATCCGTTCATGCAAAATACAAATAAAATTCTTTATTAACTTGAATTACAATACATAACAGAATGAAACTGAAAAATATAATACATTTACAACTGAGATAAAGGAAAACAAGAACATAATTACAAACAGAAAAAACGGTTCTTGGCTGATGATCATGTTAGATACGGTTTCTTAAAACAAATTTCGAGTCTCCCAGGAGAACTCGTTTGTTTCCAGGATACCACAGCCTAAGCAGTTGCACTGCCTGTCTTGACTAAACCCAAAGGTTTACCTTGAAGCAAGATAGAAGAAGAAGATAAGTCGTGGAGAGAAAAAAGTATGAGCTGTGTGTTTCGGTGTGTTGTTCTGCAGCAGGGTCCTCCCTATTTATACTGCAGGTCCTAGTCGAAACTGAAAAACGAACTAAATGGGAGAATTAAATTGCATTAAACGTCTTCAATACACTTTAATTCGTCATTTAATTCACAGTTAAAACCGTTGACTCGTCAGTTTCAAATGCTGAAATGTAACTGCACTGTCATTAATTGTTGGAAGCTTCTGCGCGCGCCCTTCTGACTCATGCGCACGCAGTTTTTGCACACTCATGCGCGCGTGCACCACTTTGGCTCAACTTCATGCGCCAGCAGGTCCCCTTATGCGTGCGCTGATTTGGCTCACTTACATGCGCGTGTGCGCCAGACACTAGTGAACCTATAAGAGCACGCCACACAGTCGCCCCGTATTGGCTCACTTTGGTGTGCCGCGCACGTTACATGCTTCATGCGCACTCACGTCACCCTCCAAGGTCTACCTGCCACCTGGTCCTTGCATCCCCTGTGCTCCACCACGCGCACGCGATCAAAAATACAAAGGCGGCTCTCAAGCGGCTCGCGGCGTTGCGCCCATCGCCCACGAGAACTCGCGTGTGAAGTTCAAAGTGCGCCCATCCCCCACACGCGTGCGAGTGCGAGTTAGGGTGCTCCGCACCCTTCGCGAGTACACTTAGTGTGTGCTTCCATGAAACAATAAGGATGAAGTGTTCCCACTTAAATACCCCTTTAAGTTTTATCTCTCCCCCTCTGTGGGACAAGGTGCCACTTTCCCAATTTTCAGCATTCTATGTTTGAAACGCCAAACTTTGAGCATCGATATCTCATTAATCTTAGCTCCGTTTTGGACGTGGTTTAGTTCGTTGCGAAGCTCTTCCAACATACAACACAAACCCACAAATAAATATATAAAACCCATTCAGTTTCTTATATTTATTTCTAGTCCAAAACTAGGAAAAATGCATTTTTCTATATTTGTGAAAAGTGCTATTTTCACAAATTTCCAACAATAATCACAATATCATATAATGAAATGTTGATTACTGAGTGATTGTTTATGTAAATGGGTAAAGCTATTCTATAAAGGTTTCTAAAAATAAGAATTGTATAAATACACAATGGATTGCAAAAGATAACACAATACCGAAAAAATATAAAACAATGTCGAAAAGAATAAAGAAACAACGAGTCACAAAATAACACAATGACGCAAAAAAAAAAAAAATAGAAAGACACAATGATAAATAAAAAGAAAATGATGTAAAAAAAATCTAAAATCTACAAGCTAAACATCTAAAAACAAAACCTAAAATCTCACATTAGTAGGATAGGTTTGCAATTCAAAAGGGGTGGTGGCGCAACTTGTTACCCGTTTGCCTGCCATTTGTTTGTAATTTCTTGTTTTGGTTGACGAAGTGTTTTGAAAAAAAAAATTATCGATCCGACTATTAAAATATTAGTAATAATAACACAGTGAAAATATACATCAGATATCAAGAACAGACAGTTATATCCGTTTTATAGTAATAACACAGTGAAAATATACTACATCAAGTATCAAGAACTTACAGTTATATCCGTTTTATATTTAACACAAACTTGACATGTAACAACATTTAATAATCTAAAATAATGGTTCCTATGGATTAAATAATTAAAAGGATAATATAATTTTTGGTTATCAATTAAAGCATGAATCCATTTCGTATACGCTCTCAAATCACTTCATACTTATCTTAGTGTACCAACAAGTTGTCCTTTTCCCCCTTTTCGTTTCTTGATGATTTTTGTAAAAAAAAAAAAAATTGTTAGTATGCCAATTGAAATATGATATATGTATGGCCATTGACTTGTCATGATATTGACACAAACATAAATTAATAAAACGTGTTTATGATTTACATAAAATTACATAATTTTTTGTACGATTATAGTTTACTGATTAATACAAAATAATAATATAATATCCGTATTAGATTTGGACTC
The DNA here is from genome assembly GCA_030545235.1 of Helianthus tuberosus. NCBI lineage: Eukaryota > Viridiplantae > Streptophyta > Magnoliopsida > Asterales > Asteraceae > Helianthus > Helianthus tuberosus. Next base: position 162,654,199 of record CM060397.1, read on the forward strand.
CTAAAATAAATTGCTTTATTTAACGATCAACAAATTTTTATTAATAATATGGTTAACCAGAAAAAAAAATATTTTCTTTTTTGTAAACTAACAAGCTACGATGGATAAATACAGATACGAAAGTTAGTTCACGTATGGACCACGTTCACATGTGCATTGTATAAAGTCAACACATTTAAGTAGTATACAATTTGTCAACGGAAAATTATTGTAGATTTTGACTTGTCTTATAGACGTGTGAAGCAAATTAGGTGGTTGAAATAAGTCTTTTCACATAGAATTTTGACTTTTTACAAAAAGTCTTTACCAAAATCTGGTATCATTCCCTTCGTGTCCGATTCGATATTTAATTATTTGAAAATAAAAAACTTAAATTCATACAAGTAGTTTTATGAAACTAAACGACGCCCAAGTATTTGGAAAGCTAGAAACAAAATAATCGTTCAATCATTAACTCATTCAATGTTAAAAGACATATGAAGACACAAGACTATTGTTATGGTAGAGTGAAAAAAAATAAGTGGTTTCATATTATCGCTATGTAGATGGTAAGTGGTTTCATCTTCACATTTTACTAAGGTGTGTTAGGCTATATGGTGTGGGAAAAACCGTTAGGGACTTTATCACGCCACATTGGCGCTACCTCTGCACTGTGTAGGGGGGGTTTTATTGTTGTTAACTTGCACGGTGTGGAATAAAGCCCTCTTAACACAAAAAAAAAAAAAAAAAAAATCTGATTGGTGATATGCAAGTGAGTCCCCAAATTTAATACATTTTATCAACTATTTTTAAAAATTAATATTATTGTTTTATACATTTACTTATCATCCGAAATGTCAAACTAAGTACGTGAATGTTTAATAAACAAGACTGAGTATATTGTTTTTTTGGAGTAAATTACGTTTTTGGCCCCTGTGATTATATCACTTTTACTATATTAGCCCAAAATAAGATTTTATAACATATGTGCCCCCATTGTCTCTATAACTAACTATTTTGGCCCTGAATCTAACTCCATCCCTTACCCTGGTTAATTATTTGTCACATGCAAGTCACATGATGAGTATTTTTGTAATTTCTCCTCCCCTTTAAATCTAACCAAGATCTTCAAGAAAATCATCATCTTCTAACCCAGATATTCAAGAACAGATTATCATCTTCAAGAACACATCATCTTCAAACCCAGATCTTTAAAAACATGACTACCTTCAACCATCATCATCATCCCCTAAACAAAACCCACATTTCAGTTTCAGATCTTCATGAACAAGAACAAACCAAAAAAAAATATATTAACATCATGATTGTTATAAACCTGAACATTCCCCCAAATTAATTATTAACCCACACATCATCTCCGCTACTTTTAACATCCCACACATCATCTCCGCTATAAATCTGAAGAACAAACAAAACCTGAAGAACAAACAAAAACCCACACATCATCTCAGCTACTTTTAACATCCTGATTCCCCCAAATTAATTATTCACCAACCCAATAATTTGTTTAGTGGGACTTCCATGGCAACATTCATGTCAGATTATTCGTTTCAAATCCTTAATTTTTGGTTATGACCGAATCGACGGCCGCCAACATCAAAAGTAGATTTAGGATTACTTTTTTCAAAGAGTAAATTACGTGGTTCTGTGGTTATGACCGAATCGATGGCCGGCAACATCAATAGAGACAGTTATAGAGAAGTAGGACAGAGATTGACGGTGGTTCTGTGGTTGTGCTGTGGAGGCGGCGGTTCTGTGGTGATGTTGTGATGGTGTTCTGTGGTGGTGATGTGGAGGCGGCGGTTCGGTAGTGGTGTTGTCCGTGGCGGTGGTGTGGTGCTCCCTTCTTCTCCGACGCCTTTGGGGCTAGGGTTTTGAGAGAGTGAAGAGGGGAAGGATAAAGAGATGAAGATGATGTTGTGTTCTTGAAGATAAGGTGTGTGTGTGATTTGCAGATGATATGATAGAAATTAGTTTTAAAATAGGAGGAGAAATTATCATTATACCCATCATGTGCCTGTCATGTGACTAATAATTAACTAGAGTTTGGGGTTTGGTTATACTCAGGGGCCAAAATAGTTAGTTATAGAGACCATGGGGGCATAGATGTTAAAAAATCTTATTTTGGACTAATATAGTAAAAGTGATATAACCATAGGGGCCAAAAACGTAATTTACTTTTTTTTTTAAGAAAACTATCGAGCACAGATATTTAAAAAATGAAAAAAAGGGTCAAGTGTGTTAATCTGATTAGATATTGTAAATGTGAAATGTAAGTCCCTAACGTATTCACGCCTGTGATGTGCTCCACAAAAGAGAGGCTTGCGTCCCTTTTAAAGCCTAGAATGGCGGTGTTTCACGCTCAACTCTACCTTATAACATATAGTCAAAAGGCGACGAGTTTTCTTTGGGTTGAGAATAGAGCAAAGCTTTCAAGCTTAGAGTTTTTGGTGATCGTTTTGTGGGCTTACAGTTGTATACCTATATTTTAGCCCTGGAGTTTGGTGTTGATTTGTTTATATTTCAAGAAGTTTGACATTTTGGATAATGTTTATGTACAAGTTTAAAATGAAAATATTAAGCTGTGTATATCGATCAGTCACATTCAACGGGAGCGTAAGGTGGGGTGTGATGTGAAAACCTTGTATTTTACCTTGATGGCCTATGTAGGACTCCCTAGTTTCATAAAAGAAAAAATAGATTTCAGCTATGAGGAAAACAAAAGGTAGATATGAAAATTCAAATAAAATTTTAAATGGTTTTTATGTTTTGAGCTTATTATAAGAAAGATGTCTAGCTATGAATATGAGTGACAAAACAAGTTATGCTTTGAAATTTTGTTTATCTGTCTTCTAGTATTATAATTAGGGATAATAATTATGATTTGTAATTTATAGATGGGTTAATTTCGATAAATGTATTTTGTATGTGAGGTTATTTGGAAAACTCAAATTATAAAATGGATCAATTTGATCTATTCAAATTATACATCTAGTCAAAAAATGTCAATTCAAAAAAAAAAAAAAAAAAAAAAAAAAAAAAAACAAACCCAACTTAATACAAGTCCAAATGAGCCGGCACCACCAACGAGCGTGCTTTGTCTCCACCATCTACCCGTCATCACCAACACCACCAGTTGACAACACCATTGTTGCCGCCACAATCAACACAACCACTGTTACGACTATCAGAACCACATGCACCATTGTCGTCGTTGCCACCCACCACAGTTGCCACCACCACTCGTACCATTACAACAACCACGGTACCACACATCATTCTCTCGGCCAGAACCACCACTAATACCACCTGTCGTTGGTTCTGTTGTCGCTGTTATCATCACCATCGGCAACACAACGAAACCACCATGTCAGTGTCTCCGCTGCCACCTCTACCCTCTCTGCGGCTACCGCCGTTGACAACATCATGACACCACCATGGCGCTGTCTCTGCTGCCACCTCTACCTTTTCTACCACCACCACCACCCAAGGCGTCTTTACCGTCTTAATATGTCGACAATGGCTACCATAAAATTATACATGGGGACCTATTTTGATATACTTAAACAACTCATTTTAAATCAAATCCAGCTTATCCAAAAAAAGTATTAACCTCAACTAAATTGACCATCCTATTTTATTTAAGGGGTTTTCTATTGGCAAACCCTCAAATATATCCGCACACTTTGATTTTTCAATACGAGCCATACAGGTCCAAAAGTCAAATCTGCAAATGTTAGTCCTTGTCTGGCAGCTAGCTGGACCTATATGGGTCGTATAGGTTTATGCAGGTCGTATTGAATTGTTTTTTTTTTTTTACAATTTTTATACAATAATGTATAGTTTTAATAAAGTTTAATCAAAGAATTCTTTATTTTTTAAAACAAAAATACTTTTAAAATTTTATAATGTGGTATAGGTTGGTACTTGTTTATTGTACTGTACTGTATACTATACTATACTTGTACTATAGTATTTAAGTTATAATCGTATTATATACTACACTTATACTATAGTTTATTATACTATACTATATATATACTACACTATACTACAACTATAAGCATATACGAGATCTAAAATTATGAAATTTTGATTTTACCCTTATACTCATCGTATAGGTTAAAAATGGGCCATATAATACCCTAATACGACTCGTATTGATATATACGATGCATATATGGGTGTCGTTTCATGAGAAAAAAAGGTGTATCAACATAATACGAGACCCTTTATACGCATCGTATATGGGTAAAATCAAAATTTCATAATTTTTAAAATTATATAATAAATGCTATATACGATACTATAGTTCATTATACTATACTACAAATATACTATACTACAACTATAAGCATATATAAGACATATACTGCACATATAGGTCTATACGAGATCTATACATGACTTGTACTACACCTACACTCATGGTTGCAAAAGTTGTTAGGTGCTCCCTAGTCGGTCGACTGGAGAGTTGAAAGTACTCGGCCTAAGTGGAGAGTACTCAGACATATTAAATTATAAACGAAATAGTTTCGGGAAATTATATATATGTCAAATATCATAAGTTTAATATTATTTATAACAAAATACTTGAATATCAATATAAATAAAAAATATATGTTTATATAGTAAAGTATTCCAAATATATATATAGAGTTAGGATCCTGTAAAAAAGGCCCAAAGTGTGAGAAAGGTAAGAAAGAATCTCAGCTATTAGAAAGATTCTTTCTTACCTTTCTCACACTTTGTGCCTTTTTTACAGGATCCTAACTCTATATATATATTTGGAATACTTTACTATATAAACATGTATTTTTTATTTATATTGATATTCAAGTATTTTATTTATATATATATATATAGGGCAACACTACATAGGAAACCCTATCTATATGAAAAACCCTAGAAAACCCAACCTCCCGACATTTTTTTTTTTGAAAAAATTAACACATGTAATATACATGTTTTTAAGAGTTTTGGGCCAAAAAAATCAAAAAAGCGCCGAAGGGATCTTTAAAAAAAAAAATAAAAAATTCCAGCAACTTTCAGCATCGTTGTCTAACACATGTTAGGCACAGAATTTTGTTTATTTTTTTTTTAAAATATCCCTTCGGCGCTTTTTTGTTTTTTTTGGCCCAAAACACTCTAAAACATGTATATAACATGTGTAATTTTTTTCAAAAAAAAAAAAAATGTCGGGAGGTTGGGTAAAAATGGGTTCCCTTTTGGGTTTCCAGAGTTTTCTAAGAATTTGAGGGTTTTTTATCTAGTATTATCCTATATATATATATATATATATATATATATATATTAGGAAACTTTGTTAAAACTAATAATGAATGTATAAACAAATTGTAAAAAAAACCCATTCAATACGACCTGTATAGACCTATACGATCCGAATAGGTCCAGTCCACTAGACAAAATCTACATTTGTCTTTATTGAAAATTGAAAAATCTATACGACCCGCATAGACTATACAACATGTATATAGTTATATGACTCGTATTGAAAGAGTCAATTTAAGAATGCACGATGTGCCAATAATACGACCCTTATTTAAAACCCTTTTTTCTACAATCCACCCTTCCCAAGATAGAGTGAAAACCATATGTGAATAAGATTTAACCATGTGAGAATAAGACACTCCTTTAATAATCTTATGCATTTGTGGGAATAAGACACCCCTGGTGTTAATATTCCCACACCCCTCAACTCTATCTCTCTCTCTCTCTATATATATAGATAGATTTAGAGAGAGATAGAGTGAAAACCATATAGGAATAAGATTTAACCATGTGGGAATAATACACCCCTTTAATAATCTTATGCATTTGTTTCTATTTAGTATCTATATTCATAGAATATGTCAATATTGATCGATTGATTGAACCAACTGCTATAAACTCCAAAATCCAACCAAGAATTCCATATTGTCGGAACTGACAAATTAAAAAATAGAAAAGAGTACGAATCTACTTTTGGAGAATGAAATACTTCAGTCTTATCTCATTTATGCATAATGATCACAACTTTGATAAATATAAAATAGCAATTATTAAACGATTTGCCACATATATTTAAAAAAAATATACTGATTCAGAGGGTGTTTGAGGTTGAGTTTTGAAAATAGATTATGTGTTTTGAATAATCAGAATCAGATAACTAACTGTAACAAAACATGATGTTGAAAGATAGTTTTTAGATTTGATTATGTTGCTTGATATCGCAATAATCAGATAATCAACTATTTGAGAGTTCGGCAAATATATATTTAAAAAATAAACAAAAGGGAAAATCCTTTTCTAAACGCAAATAATCAATTTTGGAAAACTGTGTTTTGTTGCAGTAGGGGGAGCTGCTTTTGGAAAACTGCGTTTTGTAACTTTCTAAACACAAATAATCAATTTTTTAATCTTTTTATCTAAACACTGAAAACTAATTATTTACAATTTCAAAACTCAATAATCTAAAAATTTCTTCAAAACTCAACCCCAAACACCCTCTTAGATGGTTAGACAAAAAAAAAAAAAAAATGATTCGGAATGGTCGCCTTGTCTGCATCATTCCATTTACGCTTGTTGTCAGTGGTGGGAGTAGTAGTAGTAGTAGCCGTAGTAGTAGTGGCAGTAACACGTGGTGGTAGCGGCCAAGCTCCACTTCCTGATCAGTGATCTTATAAGCCAATCTGATGATCCGTGGTAAGTTGTCAAGATTTGCTGCTGTGACCAAGCCCTTAACTTGTGGTGCTAACCCTTTGATGTACAGCTCGATTCTTCGATGTGGTGGTCGGGAGAGGTTAGGACACATGTTCGCTAGCTCGTGGGACCGTTTCGTATAAGCCTCAATTTCAGACCCCACCGTCTTCAAGTTATAGTACCCGCTTTCCTGCTTTTTAATTTCATCACTAGGGCAATACTCTTCCCTAGTAATTATATTATTGTTCTTATTATTATTTTATTATTATAATTAAATCTAAACATATTTTGTTTTTCTTTAATAACTCTTAAGATAAAAGACGATGTTTTATAAATTGACGTCATTTAACATTTTTCGTTGTTGTAATAGTATGATATGTTTTTTGTGCATTTCGTTATTCTAATAATATAGTACAATGTTATATTAAACTCTGAATATATCGTTGTAACATACTTATTTTATCTACGTTTTAATAAAAGTTTTGTTCAAAATTGAAGGAGTCAAGTATCTTTTTTTTTGTTCTTTTCCATGACAAACCAAACCGATACTGTTTGAACACATTAGTGGTATAGAGTACATTTTATATCATAAGCTATAGCGAGTATCGGTGATAAACAAAACTGATACCATCCAAATAAAATCAGTGCCATGTCAATTTACTTTTAAAACCTTTATCGATATTCATTCTTATAGTTTTTACCGATGTAAAACATGTGTCAATATCCTTTTGAGCATATCATGACTTTTTTTATTTGGGTTTATCTTTCGATTGCTATACAAAGTGCCAATTACAGTACCGATACTTTTATTGAATCGAACGATGATACCAACCGACTTTCCGCCGCAACGCACGGGGGAAGTCTAATAGTTATGTATGAAAACAAATCCTTTTTACACGACAATAAATTATAATAAATAACACATTTATAACGAATTCTTTGGCAAAGTGAATATTAATATATTTATAATTTTGACACTAAAAGATCATGTAGGGTAAAGCCCAACCCAGCCCATGTCGTTTTCCAAGTGCCCAATTGATTTGGCAGATGAGCTTGTTCATCATTGATGATCCTCTTCAAATTTTCAAAATCTACACAACGTTGTTTGTGATGCTACATATATTTACAAGTATTAAGTATCATGTAACTTCTAACTACATACGTGCATAACATTATTTTGTACCATATATATATATATAAAGCATAAAAGTCCAAGAAATGTGAATAATGGCTTGGATTTAGAACCGAAGGGATTTTTTAGGCTAAAGGGTAAATCATGACTGTCTCGACTCTCAAGTGTTAGATACAAGACATGCTACTGAGTATAAAGATTTTATTAGCAAATTACAAAATTTGAAGTTCAATAAAGACAGAATCAGTTTTGACTCGATAACCACCTAACCAGTTTTGGCCCGTTAACCGACCCAACCAGTTTCACCAACAACATTACAACAATATCCTATATGAATCACAGACAAAATATACATTTTCATATAGTCTTATCCGTACTTTTTAACTTGCCCATCCTATCCCCTCTAAGAATTATGACTAACCCAAAACAATCCATATATATTTTTACACAGAGTCCATTTCAACCCAAATTCATACAATTGGGTCAGGATTGTCGGGCCTACCTACAAACTTACATGCTTATACATACTGTACAACACAAAATTAAGAAATTAAGGGCATGTTTGGGTAAGCTTTTTGAAACAACTTATTGACT